>LPNX010699646.1:281919-412518 GCA_001517045.1 Pseudotsuga menziesii | reverse complement strand
AAGGACAATTACAAATATGCTGAGAGATGTTCCGATGGCTGAAAATGGTAGCTTTGGGTTATCTGAGAATCTGTAATAGACACAAATAATAGGTCTTGAGAAAATCTTAAGACTTAGCAATTCTACCTTATCAAAAGCAACAAGGACTTCGTATTTTTCCTTGTCAAAAGGAAACAATTGATAGTACATTGAAATTAAACCAAGTAGATACCTTGCGCCAAATTCAATATTCAAAGAAGGAATCAAAATCCAACCCCATAAAAATGATTTGAAGGAACTCAAATTCAGGGACAATCTGACTTCCTCACAAACATATCATGCAAAAATTCACAAGAAATGCCATCTGATAAAACTCCTTACAAACCATTGACTATTAAAAATTCCTCCTAAACCCTAAACCAACCTCAAGGTCCTCCTTTAAGGCCACTTTTTTTTGGTCATGATCCTATCTCAAACGTGCAGCCTTGAAGGAGGACCTTGACCAAATAAAAGACGTTTGAGATAGGATCATGACCAAACGCCTTGAAGGGTTTGCATATTTTTGGTCATTTTTTTGCACGTTTGAGATAGAAACAAGCAAGATCATTTTATTGATTAAGCTAAGACAAAAGGAGGTAACTATTCCTATGCTAGAATGTGTGTGGAAATAGATCTGGAGAAGGGCCTTCTAAAACAGTGAAAAAACCTATGAGGAACCAAAGAAACCATGTAATAATGGGTGTACTCCATAATGTGGACCGTCATTTTATTTTCATAGGAAAAAAATAAACCAGAAAACCTTGTCTTTAAAGTTTATTAAAAAGAATGGAATTTACTAACCTGTGAATAGGATTTCGACTGCAAATTCAACTCCAATGCTCCAGAATTCTATGCATGCCTCTTCAAATCCTCCAAGTTTTCTCCAATACCCTTCTATCCATGGCAGCAATTGAAAATATATAGCCAATTTTTCAAACCCCTTGACCGGTGTCTCAATTTCAATCTGCATGGCCTAATAGATGCCCAAAGATGCCTCTCAGACCTAATTCATCCTCTCACAACCAACGAACCACTTGATCCTACCAAAGGGAAATATTTGAGACTGAATATCGATTTGCCGAGGTGCTTGAACTAGTGCAGGGTTGCAAAATATTCCCATCATTAATCATTGGCGCTACCTGGCTAGTTCAGCATGTGCAAGGTCCATTGTTATTAATCACTTTCCCATTCGGAGGTCGAATAATTAATCGGCATGGTTATTCCATAATGTAGGAGTATTTAGTAACAAATTTGTTCGATATTGTCGATGGAGTTGGTTACAGTATTATGTTTAGATGTATAATATATTTTTTTACAATATATAGTTCTAGCCTTAGCAATTTTGCATGTCTCTAAGCCTGAACATTGGCATCAATAAAACATTAGTAGAATTAAACTTCAAGAGAAGTTGCACTGGTTTGAAAAATCAATAGATATTTTACAAGTGAAAAGCCATACCATACAAACCTGGCCTTCAGGTGTTGTGGCCAAGTGGTGCCCAAGACTTGATGACTCCCCACATCCAAAGGAATAGACATCCCCATTTTCAGCCACAACGAATGTGGTATAATCACATGTAGTCACATGAACGGCCTTCAGCCCTAGAAGTGATTCCACAACCTTGGGAACAGTTTCACATTCTTCATTTCCGTGACCCAGGAAATCATATTGACCCCATCCCCATGTACATACTCGTCCATCTTTTCCCACAACAGCAGCATGCCAAGCACCAGACGCTATCACAATTGGCTCTAGCTTCAAATGTTTAAATTGTTCAATCATCCGGGGGTACTTTTCATCTGTTCGAGAACCATGTCTGAGCTTGCCACCTAAGCCACAGCCAACAGAATATACTGACCTGCAGATACCCACATATATGCATGTAATGTTATTTTCAAATTCAAAGAGGGTTCTGCAACACAGGCATCAAGTATTTTCATAAAGTCAATGGGAACATAAAATATGTTTAAGTTACAAAATTTACATTCCACTGGGCTGACAACTGAGAGCTAACAGATAACAATATCCTGCTGGAATTTGTACCACAGGAACATTCTCCAGATCACCTTTCAGTAAATGTGGTTCCTGATCATGGAGATCAGTTTGATGACCAAGAATTGCATCTGAACCCCAAGAGAATGTGTAAACTCTACCCTCTCATGAAAGAACAACAGTGAAGAAATTACCAATGACTGCTTGAAGTGCAAAAATTCCTTTCAAATACTTCACCAGTTGTGGAGTAGTGGCAGTCCTAGAGCCTTCAATCCCATACTCTGAGTCACCAAAAGAGTCTTTCCCAAATGGATAAACTTGTCCTATATCACTGATAAGCATCATACGCCCTGCTCCTGCAGTTGCCTGGATAATACAAATCCCCTGAAGAGACCTGCATATGAATGATGTAACCTCCCAATTCTCAACCCATGTCCATTTAAAAGGATATTCAACACTGCAAAAGCACAGTACACCTTGGGAAAAATACCAGACAAAAGAACACACAGGAATTTATTGCACACCTGATCAGTCTTGGGCGCCATTCTTCATCTGTTGTCCCATGGCCAAGCTATCCAGAACTGTTAGAACCAAATGTATAAACTGCACCAGACTTCGTTACTAGGACACTATGACCAGGACCAGCTATGGCTTGAGACTTTTCACGCCTATAGCATGTTTCCCCAGATACGAAGAACCGTAATACCAACTTCCAAGAACCTCCGCATCTTTCTTTCAGAGTTTCTCTCTCTGATTGTGTCATGGGATTGAATACAGCTCTGCGTTGACACATGTCCAATGCTGCAAGTTCAGATATAGATAGATTAAAGTCAAGGGAAAAATTTTCCGGTTGTCTAAAGAACCGTGATGAAGCCTGCAAAATGACGAAACAATTCAACGAGGTAAACATTACAATCATTAAAATATATTACAAAAATGAAGCTAAACAAGCTTGACAGTTTGCAATCCATTCTGCCATTCTGAAACCATAAACACAAAAACTTGCCTCTAGTCTAGCAAGATCTTGAGGATCCAGATTACATTCCGTAAGCACATGTAGAACAATGGAGGGATTGGCTGCTAGTGGAAATTCGCCCTGACTTGTACTTCCATAGCAATGTCATTGTTGTTGGTGAATAATTTGCAAATGAGGTTCACTTGAAAGAGGACTTTCATTGACTGCGTAATATTGTATTGATGTAGATGGCCATAGGCCACTGCTTGTTGTGGTGTCCATGCCAACCGCAAGCAGCAATACCAGAAGCCTAGTAGGTGATATATGAACTGATACAATAACAATGCATTAACAAGACAACAATGTGATGAGTATCCAATAATATGCATCATCCAAATTCCATCCATTCACTGTCAAAACTGTGAAAATACCAAGCAGCATTGTTGAGTGATTTTGAATCCCAATTTTCGAAAGTGGCATCTAGCTTCCAAACAGAAGGTAACTTCATTTTTGCATTGCATTGAGAGATACAAAATCTTTTTAGTTGAGGTCACACCTTACATAATATGAAACAAAGGGGGTTTGGATGCCATTAATCTATAGTGTAATCGTTGTTACAAAATTTACATACCACTAGTCTAGTGGTCGTAACAAAATTTACATGTTAGGGGAGCTTAACTAATCATTGTTTGCTTCAAGGATAGGGTTTTCAGTCACTCAAATTGCATGTGAAATGCAACCCAGTCTACCAAACTAGAAAATTGTCCTAGACAACAAAATTCCACGAAAGATAACAAAATCTATGAAAGTACCAGCCTCTGGCAATTACATCAGATTCACAAAGTACATAAGCTAAGCAAATGGAAACATTTGAAAAAAGAAGAGCACAAGAATCACAGCTGCACATAAAATGAGGATGAAATATTTCTTGAAATGAATCCAAACTATACAGATTTCAAGATATCATAATAATTGGGTGAATGGGAACTTCGACTCCCAAAAGAGTTTGCAACTTTTCACAGGGTAACTCTCTTCAACGCACACAAAGGCAAAGGCATCCTAATGGGTTTTGACTGTTCTTCCCCCACCCTCTTCAAGCAGCATTGTTGAATCCTTATAGGAAGGGTGATTTGAGAAGAGCCTCATGTCATTAGGACCACCATCAAATCGTGAAGGATGAGCATAGATTATCGAAAAACTGTAACTGGTCAGTGCAGACCTGCAAAGACATAGTATGGAACAGGGGTGCCTAATATACATAGAGCTACATTGAATCCGGAGCTGAGCAAGATCAAAATCAAAATAAATAAATCTACCACTCTGCTAAATTGGAGTCTATCTAATTGCAAATTTAGACAGAAACATTCCTCCAATTAGATTATATCGAGGATGTATCACATCAAATCCAGATTGCAGAGATCATCAAGTTAAAATAAGCTATTGAACTTGATTCTATAACCCTGGCCTGATAGACCAACTCAGTCCAAGGGGGCATTAATGCATTCATTCATAGATTATCCGGCATATTATCAGTCAAATTTAGCCAATCAAAACAGTACATTAACTCATACCCAAATAGCTATTTCTAATTCCCGACATATTCATATGGCCAAAGATCCTTTAGCTTATCACTATTAGGATCCTTTGCTCAAAGACATTAGAAACAAGCAGGATCATTTTATTGACTGAGCTAAGACAAACGGAGGTAACTATTCCTATGCTAGAATGTGTGTGGAAATAGATCTGGAGAAGGGCCTTCTAAAATAGTGAAAAAAACCTATGAGGAACCAGAGAAACCATGTAATAACAGGTGTACTCCATAATGTGGACCGTCATTTTTTTTTCATAGGAAAAAAATAAACCAGAGAAACCTTGTATTTAAAGCTTATTAAAAAGAATGGAATTTACTAACCCGTGAATGGGATTTTGACTGCAAATTCAACTCCAATGCTCCAGAATTCTATGCATGCCTCTTCAGATCCTCCAAGTTTTCTCCAATACCCTTCTATCCATGGTAGCAATTGAAAATATATAGCCAATTTTTCAAACCCCTCAACCGGTGTCTCAATTTCAATCTACATGGCCTAATAGATGCCCAAAGATGCCTCTCAAACCTGATTCATCCTCTCACAACCAATGAACCACTTGCTCCTACCAAAGGGAAATATTTGGGACTGAATATTGATTTGTCGGGGTGCTTGAAATGGTGCAGGGTTGCAAAATATTCCCATCATTAATCATTGGCGCTACCTGGCTAGTTCAGCGTGTGCAAGGTCCATTATTATTAATCACTTTCCCATTCGAAGGTCGAAGAATTAATCGGCATGGTTATTCCATAATGTAGGAGTATTTAGTACCAAATTTGTTTGATATTGTCGATGGAGTTAGTTACAGTATTATGTTTAGATGTATAATATAGTTTTTTTACAATATATAGTTCTGGCCTTAGCAAGTTTGCATGTCTCTGAGCCTGAACATTGGCATCAATAAAACATTAGTAGAATTAAACTTCAAGAGAAGTTGCACTGGTTTGAAAAACCAGTAGATATTTTACAAGTGAAAAGCCATACCATACAGACCTGGCCTTCAGCTGCTGTGGCCAAGTGGTGCCCAAGACATGATGACTCCCCACATCCAAAGGAATAGACATTCCCATTTTCAGCCACAACAAATGTGGTATAATCACCTGTAGTCACATGAACGGCCTTCATCCCTAGAAGTGATTCGACAACCTTGCGAACAGTTTCACATTCTTCATTTCCGTGACCCAGGAAACCATATCAACTCCATCCCCATGAACATACTCATCCATCTTTTCCCACAATAGCAACATCCCATGCACCAGCCGCTATTACAATTGGCTCTAGCTTCAAATGTTTAAATTGTTCAATCATCTGGGGGTACTTTTCATCTATTCGAGAACCATGTCCGAGCTTGCCACCTAAGCCACAGCCAACAGAATATACTGACCTGCAGATACCCACATATATGCATGTAATGTTATTTTCAAATTCAAAGAGGGTTCTGCAACACAGGCATCAAGTAGTTTCATAAAGTCAATGGGAACATAAAATATGTTTAAGTTAAAAAATTTACATTCCACTGGGCTGACAGCTGAGAGCTAACAAATAACAATAGCCTGCTGCAATTTGTACCACGGGAACATTCTCCAAATCACCTTTCAGTAAATGTGGTTCCTGATCATGGAGATCGGTTTGATGACAAAGAATTGCATCTGAACCCCAAGAGAATGTGTAAACTCTAACCTCTCGTCAAAGAACAGCAGTGAAGAAATTACCAATGACTGCTTGCACTGCAAAAATTCCTTTCAAAGACTCCACCAGCTGTGGAGTAGTGGCAGTCCTAGAGCCTTCAATCCCATACTCTGAGTCACCAAAAGAGTCTTTCCCAAACGCATAAACTTGTCCTATATCACTGATAAGCATCATATGCCCTGCTCCTGCAGTTGCCTGGATAATACGAATCCCCTGAAGAGACCTGCATATGAATGATGTAACCTCCTAATTCTCAACCCATGTTGATTTAAAAAGAGATTCAACACTGCAAAAGCACAGTACACCTTGGGAAAAATACCAAACAAAAGAATACCTAGGCATTTATTGCACACCTGATCAGTCTTGGGCGCCATTCTTCATCTGTTGTCCCATGGCCAAGCTGTCTAGAACTGTTAGAACCAAATGTATAAACTGCACCAGACTTCGTTACTACGACACTATGACTAGGACTAGCTATCGCTTGAGACTTTTCACGCCTGTATCATGTTTCCCCAGCTACCAAGAACCGCAATACCAACTTCCAAGAACTTCCGCATCTTTCTTTCAGAGTTTCTCTCTCTGATTGTGTCATAGGCTTGAATACAGCTCTGCTTTGACACATGTCCAATGCCACAAGTTCAGATATAGATAGATTAAAGTTAGGGGAAAAGGTTGCCAGTTGTCTAAAGAACCGTGATGAAGCTTGCAAAATGATGAAACAATTCAACCAGGTAAACATTACAATCATTAAAATATATTGCAAAAATGAAGCTAAACAAGCTTAATAGTTTGGAATCCATTCTGCCATTATGAAACTATAAACACAAAAACTTGTCTCTAGTCTGGCAAGATCTTGAGGATCCAGATTACATTCCGTAAGCACATGTAGAACAATGGAGGGATTGGCTGCTAGTGGAAATTCGCCCTGACTTTTACTTCGATAGCAATGTCGTTGTTGTTGGTGAATAATTTGCAAATGAGGTTCACTTGAAAGAGGACTTTCATTGACTGCATAATATTGTATTGATGTAGACGGCCATAGGCCACTGCTTGTTGTGGTGTCCATGCCAACTGCAAGAAGCAATACCAGAATCCTAGTAGGTGATATATGAACTGCTACAATAACAAGACATTAACAAGACAACAATGTGATGAGTATCCAATAATATGCATCAGCCAAATTCCATCCATTCGCTGTCAAAACTGTGAAAATACCAAGCAGCATTGTTGAGTGATTTTGAATCCCAATTTTGGAAAGTGGCATCTAGCTTCCAAACAGAAGGTAACTTCATTTTTGCATTGCATTGAGAGATACAAAATCTTTTTAGTTGGGGTAACACCTTACATAATATGAAACAAAGGGGGTTTGGATGCCATTAATCTATAATGTAATCATTGTTACAAAATTTACATACCACTAATCTAGTGGTCGTAACAAAATTTACATGTTAGGGGAGCTTAACTAATCATTGTTTTCTTGAAATGAATCCAAACTATACAGATTTCAAGATATCATAATAATTGGGTGAATGGGAACTTTGACTACCAAAAGAGTTTGCAACTTTGCATAGGGTAACTCTCTTCAAGGCACACAAAGGCAAAGGCATCCTAATGGGTTTTGACTATTCTGCCCCCACCCTCTTCAAGCAGCATTGTTGAATCCTTATAGGAAGGGTGATTTGAGAAGATCCTCATGTCATTAGGACCACCATGAAATCGTGAAGGATGAGCATATATTATCGAAAAACTGTAACTAGTCAGTGCAGACATGCAAAGCCATAGTATGGAACAGGGGTGCCTAAAATACATAGAGCTACATTGAATCCGGAGCTGAGCAAGATCAAAATCAAAATAAATAATTCTGCCACTCTGCTAAATTGGAGTCTATCTAATTGCAAATTTAGATAGAAACATTCCTCTAATTAGATTATATCGAGGATGTATCACATCGAATCCAGATTGCAGAGATCATCAAGTTAAAATAAGCTATTGAACTTGATTCTATAACCCTGGCCTGATAGACCAACTCAGTCCAAGGGGGCATTAATGCATTCGTTCATAGATTATCTGGCATATTACCAGTTAAATTTAGCCAATCAAAACAATACATTAACTCATACCCAAATAGCTATTTCTAATTCCCGACATATTCGTATGGCCAAAGATCCTTTAGCTTATCACTAGATTTGACAAGCACTAAGAGAGAATTTGACCATAAAGCAGTGACCTTTACATCACCAAAAATGACTCTCCCTAAGGGCTAATTTGATCAGATACCAACCATTAGACTTACTATGTTTATTTATGTTTCAAAAACTGATCCAATTATTCAGTTTTCAAAGTTTACAGATTAATCGATCTGGAGGGAATAGATTTGAGCCGAGTTTAACAATTCCACAAATTTGATGCAAACTTTACAGCCACATAAGGGCTAATTCACTGAACCTACATGCAGAAAACATATAAATAAAGAAATATGCAGACCCTAAAACTTATCTTAATGTACAAACCCTGAAGGAAACCATATCGACCCCATCCCCATGTACATACTCGTCCATCTTTTCCCACAACAGCAACATGCCATGCACCAGCCGCTATCACAATTGGCTCTAGCTTCAAATGTTTAAATTGTTCAATCATCCGGGGGTACTTTTCAACTGTTCAAGAACCATGTCTGAGCTTGCCACCTAAGCCACAGCCAACAGAATATACTGACCTGCAGATACCCACATATATGCATGTAATGTTATTTTCAAATTCAAAGAGGGTTCTGCAACACAGGCATCAAGTAGTTTCATAAAGTCAATGGGAACATAAAATATGTTTAAGTTAAAAAATTTACATTCCACTGGGCTGACAGCTGAGAGCTAACAAATAACAATAGCCTGCTGCAATTTGTACCACAGGAACATTCTCCAGATCACCTTTCAGTAAATGTGGTTCCTGATCATGGAGATCAGTTTGATGACAAAGAATTACATCTGGACCCCAAGAGAATGTGTAAACTCTAACCTCTCATGAAAGAACAGTAGTGAAGAAATTACCCATGACTGCTTGCACTGCAAAAATTCCTTTCAAAGACTCCACCAGCTGTGGAGTAGTGGCAGTCCTAGAGCCTTCAATCCCATACTCTGAGTCACCAAAAGAGTCTTTCCCAAACGCATAAAATTGTCCTATATCACTGATAATCATCATATGCCCTGCTCCTGTAGTTGCCTGGATAATACGAATCCCCTGAAGAGACCTGCATATGAATGATGTAACCTCCCAATTCTCAACCCATGTTGATTTAAAAAGAGATTCAACAATGCAAAAGCACAGTACACCTTGGGAAAAATACCAAACAAAAGAATACATAGGCATTTATTGCACACCTGATCAGTCTTGGGCGCCATTGTTCATCTGTTGTCCCATGGCCAAGCTGTCTAGAACTATTAGAACCAAATGTATAAACTGCACCAGACTTCGTTACTACGACACTATGACTAGGACTAGCTATCGCTTGAGACTTTTCATGCCTGTAGCATGTTTCCCCAGCTACCAAGAACTGCAATACCAAATTCCAAGAACCTCCGCATCTTTCTTTTAGAGTTTCTCTCTCTGATTGTGTCATAGGCTTGAATACAGCTCTGCTTTGACACATGTCCAATGCTACAAGTTCAGATATAGATAGATTAAAGTCAGGGGAAAATGTTGCCGATTGTCTAAAGAACCGTGATGAAGCCTGCAAAATGATGAAACAATTCAACCAGGTAAACATTACAATCATTAAAATATATTGCAAAAATGAAGCTAAACAAGCTTGATAGTTTGGAATCCATTCCACCATTCTGAAACCATAAACACAAAAACTTGCCTCTAGTCTGGCAAGATCTTGAGGATCCAGATTACATTCCGTAAGCACATGTAGAACAATGGAGGGATTGGCTGCTAGTGGAAATTCGCCCTGACTTTTACTTCGATAGCAATGTCGTTGTTGTTGGTGAATAATTTGCAAATGAGGTTCACTTGAAAGAGGACTTTCATTGACTACATAATATTGTATTGATGTAGATGGCCATAGGCCACTGCTTGTTGTGGTGTCCATGCCAATTGCAAGCAACAATACCAGAAGCCTAGTAGGTGATATATGAACTGCTACAATAACAAGACATTAACAAGACAACAATGTGATGAGTATCCAATAATATGCATCAGCCAAATTCCATCCATTCGCTGTCAAAACTGTGAAAATACCAATCAGCATTGTTGAGTGATTTTGAATCCCAATTTTGGAAAGTGGCATCTAGCTTCCAAACAGAAGGTAACTTCATTTTTGCATTGCATTGAGAGATACAAAATATTTTTAGTTGAGGTCACACCTTACATAATATGAAACAAAGGGGGTTTGGATGCCATTAATCTATAATGTAATCGTTGTTACAAAATTTACATACCACTAGTCTAGTGGTCGTAAAAAAATTTACATGTTAGGGGAGCTTAACTAATCATTGTTTTCTTCAAGGATAGGGTTTTCAGTCACTCAAATTGCATGTGAAATGCAACCCGATCTACCAAACCAGAAAATTGTCCTAGACAACAAAATTCCATGAAAGATAACAAAATCTATGAAAGTACCAGCCTCCGGCAATTGCATCAGATTCACAAAGTACATAATCTAAGCAAATGGAAACATTTGAAAAAAGAAGAGCACAAGAATCACGGCTACACATAAAATGAGGATGACATATTTCTTGAAATGAATCCAAACTATACAGATTTCAAGATATCATAATAATTGGGTGAATGGGAACTTCGACTCCCAAAAGAGTTTGCAACTTTGCACATGGTAACTCTCTTCAACGCACACAAAGGCAAAGGCATCCTAATGGGTTTTGAGTGTTCTACCCCCACCCTCTTCAAGCAGCATAGTTGAATCCTTATAGGAAGGGTGATTTGAGAAGAGCCTCATGTCATTAGGACCACCATGAAATCGTGAAGGATGAGCATAGATTATCGAAAAACTGTAACTAGTCAGTTCAGACCTACAAAGCCATAGTATGGAACAGGGGTGCCTAATATACATAGAGCTACATTGAATCTGGAGCTGAGCAAGATCAAAATCAAAATAAATAAATCTGCCACTTTGCTAAATTGGAGTCTGTCTAATTGCAAATTTAGACAGAAACATTCCTCCAATTAGATTATATCGAGTATGTATCACATCGAATCCAAATTGCAGAGATCATCAAGTTAAAATAAGCTATTGAACTTGATTCTATAACCCTGGCCTGATAGACCAACTCAGTCCAAGGGAGCATTAATGCATTCATTCATTGATTATCCGGCATATTATCAGTCAAATTTAGCCAATCAAAATAGTACATTAACTCATACCCAAATAGCTCTTTCTAATTCCCGACATATTCGTATGGCCAAAGATCCTTTAGCTTATCACTATCAGGATCCTTTTCTCAAAGACATTAGAAACAAGCAAGATCATTTTATTGACTGAGCTACGACAAAAGGAGGTAACTATTCCTATGCTAGAATGTGTGTGGAAATAGATCTGGAGAAGGGCCTTCTAAAACAGTGAAAAAAACCTATGAGGAAGCATTGAAACCATGTAATAACGGGTGTACTCCATAATGTGGACCATCATTTTTTTTTCATAGGAAGAAAATAAACCAGAGAAACCTTGTATTTAAAGTTTATTAAAAAGAATGGAATTTACTAAGCTATGAATGGGATTTCGATTGCAAATTAAACTCCAATGCTCCAGAATTCTATGCATGCCTCTTCAAATCCTCCAAGTTTGCTCCAATACCCTTCTATCCATGGCAACAATTGAAAATATATAGCCAATTTTTCAAACCCCTCAACCGGTGTCTCAATTTCAATCTGCATGGCCTAATAGATGCCCAAAGATGCCTCTTAGACCTGATTCATCCTCTCACAACCAATGAACCACTTGCTACTACCAAAGGGAAATATTTGGGACTGAATATTGATTTGCCAGGGTGCTTGAACTGGTGTAGGGTTGCAAAATATGCCCATCATT
Organism: Pseudotsuga menziesii; assembly: GCA_001517045.1. NCBI lineage: Eukaryota > Viridiplantae > Streptophyta > Pinopsida > Pinales > Pinaceae > Pseudotsuga > Pseudotsuga menziesii. Next base: position 400,238 of record LPNX010699646.1, on the reverse strand, counting down.
AATCATTGGCGCTACCTGGCTAGTTCAGCGTGTGCAAGGTCCATTGTTATTAATCACTTTCCCATTCGGAGGTCGAAGAATTAATTGGCATGGTTATTCCATAATGTAGGAGTATTTAGTACCAAATTTGTTCGATATTGTCGATGGAGTTAGTTACAGTATTATGTTTAGATGTATAATATAGTTTTTTTACAATATATAGTTCTGGCCTTAGCAAGTTTGCATGTCTCTGAGCCTGAACATTGGCATCAATAAAACATTAGTAGAATTAAACTTCAAGAGAAGTTGCACTGGTTTGAAAAACCAGTAGATATTTTACAAGTGAAAATCCATACCATACAGAACTGGCCTTCAGCTGCTGTGGCCAAATGGTGCCCAAGACTTGATGACTCCCCACATCCAAAGGAATAGAAATCCCCATTTTCAGCCACAACAAATGTGGTATAATCACCTGTAGTCACATGAATGGCCTTCAGCCGTAGAAGTGATTCCACAACCTTGGGAACAGTTTCACATTCTTAATTTCCATGACCCAGGCAACCATATCGACCCCATACCCATGTACATACTCGTCCATCTTTTCCCACAACAGCAACATGCCATGCACCAGCCGCTATCACAATTGGCTATAGCTTCAAATGTTTAAATTGTTCAATCATCCGGGGGTACTTTTCATCTATTCGAGAACCATGTCCGAGCTTGCCACCTAAGCCAAAGCCAATGGAACATACTGACCTGCAGATACCCACATATATGCATGTAATGCTATTTTCAAATTCAAAGAGGGTTCTACAACACAGGCATCAAGTAGTTTCATAAAGTCAATGGGAACATAAAATATGTTTAAGTTACAAAATTTACATTCCACTGGCCTGACAGCTGAGAGCTAACAAATAACAATAGCCTGCTACAATTTGTACCACAGGAACATTCTCCAGATCACCTTTCAGTAAATGTGGTTCTTGATCATGGAGATCAGTTTGATGACCAAGAATTGGATCTGAACCCCAAGAGAATGTGTAAACTCTACCCTCTCGTGAAAGAACAACAGTGAAGAAATTACCAATGACTGCTTGCACTGCAAAAATTCCTTTCAAAGACTCCACCAGCTGTGGAGTAGTGGCAGTCCTAAAGCCTTCAATCCCATACTCTGAGTCACCAAAAGAGTCTTTCCCAAACGCATAAACTTGTCCTATATCACTGATAAGAATCGTACACCCTGCTCCTGCATTTGCTTGGATAATACGAATCCCCTGAAGAGACCTGCATATGAATGATGCAACCTCCCAATTCTCAACCCATGTCGATTTAAAAGGAGATTCAACACTGCAAAAGCACAGTACACCTTGGGAAAAATACCAGACAAAAGAACACACATGCATTTATTGCACACTTGATCAGTCTTGGGTGCCATTCTTCATTTGTTGTCCCATGGCCAAGTTGTCCAGAATTGTTAGAACCAAATGTATAAACTGCACCAGACTTCGTTACTACGACACTATGACCACGACCAGCTATCGCTTGAGACTTTTCATGCCTGTAGCATGTTTCCCCAGCTATCAAGAACCGCAATACCAACTTTCAAGAACCTCCGCATCTTTCTTTTAGAGTTTCTCTCTCTGATTGTGTCATGGGCTTGAATACAGATCTGCTTTGACACATGTCCAATGCTGCAAGTTCAGATATAGATAGATTAAAGTCAGGGGAAAAGTTTGTCGGTTGTCTAAAGAAACGTGATGAAGCCTGCAAAATGAAGAAACAATTCAACCAGGTAAACATTACAATCATTAAAATATATTACAAAAATGAAGCTAAACAAGCTTGACAGTTTGCAATCCATTCTGCCATTCTGAAACCATAAACACAAAAACTTGCCTCTAGTCTGGCAAGATCTTGAGGATCCAGATTACATTCCGTAAGCACATGTAGAACAATGGAGGGATTGGCTGCTAGTGGAAATTCACCCTGACTTGTACTTCCATAGCAATGTTGTTGTTGTTGGTGAATAATTTGCAAATGAGGTTCACTTGAAAGAGGACTTTCATTGACTGTGTAATATTGTATTGATGTAGATGGCCATCGGCCACTGCTTGTTGTGGTGTCCATTCTAACTGCAAGCAGCAATAGCAGAAGCCTAGTAGGTGATATATGAACTGCTACAATAACAAGACATTAACAAGACAACAATGTGATGAGTATCCAATAATATGCATCATCCAAATTCCATGCATTCGCTGTCAAAACTGTGAAAATACCAAGCAGCATTGTTGAGTGATTTCAAATCCCAATTTTGGAAAGTGGCATCTAGCTTCCAAACAGAAGGTAACTTCATTTTTGCATTGCATTGAGAGATACAAAATCTTTTTAGTTGAGGTCACACCTTACATAATATGAAACAAAGGGGGTTTGGATACCATTAATCTATAGTGTAATCGTTGTTACAAAATTTACATACCACTAGTCTAGTGGTCGTAACAAAATTTACATGTTAGGGGAGCTTAACTAATCATTGTTTGCTTCAAGGATAGGGTTTTCAGTCACTCAAATTGCATGTGAAATGCAACCCGGTCTACCAAACTAGAAAATTGTCCTAGACAACAAAATTCCATGAAAGATAACAAAATCTATGAAAGTACCAGCCTCCAGCAATTGCATCAGATTCGCAAGGTACATAAGCTAAGCATATGGAAACATTTGAAAAAAGAAGAGCACAAGAATCACGGCTGCACATAAAATGAGGATGAAATATTTCTTGAAATGAATCCAAACTATACAGATTTCAAGATATCATAATAATTGGGTGAACGGGAACTTCGACTCCCAAAAGAGTTTGCAACTTTGCACAGGGAAACTCTCTTCAACGCACACAAAGGAAAAGGCATCCTAATGGGTTTTGACTGTTCTTCCCCCACCCTCTTCAAGCAGCATTGTTGAATCCTTATAGGAAGGGTGATTTGAGAAGAGCCTCATGTCATTAGGACCACCATGAAATCATGAAGGATGAGAATAGATTATCGAAAAACTGTAACTGGTCAGTGCAGACCTGCAAAGCCATAGTATGGAATAGGGGTGCCTAATATACATAGAGCTCCATTGAATCCAGAGCTGAGCAAGATCAAAATCAAAATAAATAAATCTACCACTCTGCTAAATTGGAGTCTGTCTAATTGCAAATTTAGACAGAAACATTCCTCCAATTAGATTATATCGAGGATGTATCACATCGAATCTAGATTGCAGAGATCATCACGTTAAAATAAGCTATTGAACTTGATTCTATAACCCTGGCCTGATAGACCAACTCAGTCCAAGGGGGAATTAATGCATTCATTCATAGATTATCTGGCATATTATCAGTCAAATTTAGCCAATCAAAACATTACATTAACTCATACCCAAATAGCTATTTCTAATTCCCGACATATTCATATGGCCAAAGATCCTTTAGCTTATCACTATCAGGATCCTTTGCTCAAAGACATTAGAAACAAGCAGGATCATTTTATTGACTGAGCTAAGACAAACGGAGGAAACTATTCCTATGCTAGAATGTGTGTGGAAATAGATCTGGAGAAGGGCCTTCTAAAATAGTGAAAAAAACCTATGAGGAACCAGAGAAATCATGTAATAACGGGTGTAATCCATAATGTGGACCATCATTTTTTTTTCATAGGAAAAAAATAAACCAGAGAAACCTTGTATTTAAAGTTTATTAAACAGAATGGAATTTACTAACTTGTGAATGGGATTTTGACTGCAAATTCAACTCCAATGCTCTAGAATTCTATGCATGCCTCTTCAGATCCTCCAAGTTTGCTCCAATACCCTTCTATCCATGGTAGCAATTGAAAATATATAGCCAATTTTTCAAACCCCTCAACCGGTGTCTCAATTTCAATCTACATGGCCTAATAGATGCCCAAAGATGCCTCTTAGACCTGATTCATCCTCTCACAACCAATGAACCACTTGCTCCTACCAAAGGGAAATATTTGGGACTGAATATTGATTTTCCGGGGTGCTTGAAATGGTGCAGGGTTGCAAAATATGCCCATCATTAATCATTGGCGCTACCTGGCTAGTTCAGCGTGTGCAAGGTCCATTGTTATTAATCACTTTCCCATTCGAAGGTCGAAGAATTAATCGGCATGGTTATTCCATAATGTAGGAGTATTTAGTACCAAATTTGTTTGATATTGTCGATGGAGTTAGTTACAGTATTATGTTTAGATGTATAATATAGTTTTTTTACAATATATAGTTCTGGCCTTAGCAAGTTTGCATGTCTCTGAGCCTGAACATTGGCATCAATAAAACATTAGTAGAATTAAACTTCAAGAGAACTTGCACTGGTTTGAAAAACCAGTAGATATTTTACAAGTGAAAAGCCATACCATACAGACCTGGCCTTCAGCTACTGTGGCCAAGCGGTGCCCAAGACTTGATGACTCCCCATATCCAAAGGAATAGACATCCCCATTTTCAGCCACAACAAATGTGGTATAATCACTTGTAGTCACATGAACGGCCTTCAGCCCTAGAAGTGATTCCACAACCTTGGGAACAGTTTCACATTCTTCATTTCCGTGACCCAGGAAACCATATCGACCCCATCCCCATGTACATACTCGTCCATCTTTTCCCACAACAACAACATGCCATGCACCAGCCGCAATCACAATTGGCTCTAGCTTCAAATGTTTAAATTGTTCAATCATCCGGGGGTACTTTTCATCCATTCGAGACCCATGTCCGAGCTTGCCACCTAAGCCACAGCCAACAGAATATACTGACCTGCAGATACCCACATATATGCATTTAATGTTATTTTCAAATTCAAAGAGGGTTCTGCAACACAGGCATCAAGTAGTTTCATAAAGTCAATGGGAACATAAAATATGTTTAAGTTAAAAAATTTACATTCCACTGGGCTGATAGCTGAGAGCTAACAAATAACAATAGCCTGCAGCAATTTGTACCACAGGAACATTCTCCAGATCACCTTTCAGTAAATGTGGTTCCTGATCATGGAGATAAGTTTGATGACAAAGAATTGCATCTGAACCCCAAGAGAATGTGTAAACTCTAACCTCTCGTGAAAGAACAGCAGTGAAGAAATTACCAATGACTGCTTGCACTGCAAAAATTCCTTTCAAAGGCTCCACCAGCTGTGGAGTAGTGGCAGTCCTAGAGCCTTCAATCCCATACTCTGAGTCACCAACAGAGTCTTTCCCAAATGCATAAACTTGTCCTATATCACTGATAAGCATCATACACCTTGCTCCTGCAGTTGCCTGGATAATACGAATCCCCTAAAGAGACCTGCATATGAATGATGTAACATCCCAATTCTCAACCCATGTTGATTTAAAAAGAGATTCAACACTGCAAAAGCATAGTACACCTTGGGAAAAATACCAAACAAAAGAATACATAGGCATTTATTGCACACCTGATCAGTCTTGGGCGCCATTCTTAATCTGTTGTCCCATGGCCAAGCTGTCTAGAACTGTTAGAACCAAATGTATAAACTGCACCAGACTTCGTTACTACGACACTATGACCAGGACTAGCTATTGCTTGAGACTTTTCACGCCTGTAGCATGTTTCCCCAGCTACCAAGAACCGCAATACCAACTTCCAAGAACCTCCGCATCTTTCTTTCAGAGTTTCTCTCTCTGATTGTGTCATAGGATTGAATACAGCTCTGCTTTGACACATGTCCAATGCTACAAGTTCAAATATAGATAGATTAAAGTCAGGGGAAAAGGTTGCCGGTTGTCTAAAGAACCGTGATGAAGCCTGCAAAATGATGAAACAATTCAACCAGGTAAACATTACAATCATTAAAATATATTGAAAAAATGAAGCTAAACAAGCTTGATAGTTTGGAATCCATTCTGCCATTCTGAAACCATAAACACAAAAACTTGCCTCTAGTCTGGCAAGATCTTGAGGATCCAGATTACATTCCGTAAGCACATGTAGAACAATGGAGGGATTGGCTGCTAGTGGAAATTCGCCCTGACTTTTACTTCGATAGCAATGTCGTTGTTGTTGGTGAATAATTTGCAAATGAGGTTCACTTGAAAGAGGACTTTCATTGACTGCATAATATTGTATTGATGTAGACGGCCGTAGGCCACTGCTTGTTGTGGTGTCCATGCCAACCGCAAGCAGCAATACCAGAAGACTAGTAGGTGATATATGAATTGCTACAATAACAAGACATTAACAAGACAACAATGTGATGAGTATCCAATAATATGCATCAGCCAAATTCCATCCATTCGTTGTCAAAACTGTGAAAATACCAAGCAGCATTGTTGAGTGATTTTGAATCCCAATTTTGGAAAGTGGCATCTAGCTTCCAAACAGAAGGTAACTTCATTTTTGCATTGCATTGAGAGATACAAAATCTTTTTAGTTGAGGTCACACCTTACATAATATGAAACAAAGGGGGTTTGGATGCCATTAATCTATAATGTAATCACTGTTACAAAATTTACATACCACTAGTCTAGTGGTCGTAACAAAATTTACATGTTAGGGAAGCTTAACTAATCATTGTTTTCTTGAAATGAATCCAAACTATACAGATATCAAGATATCATAATAATTGGGTGAACGGGAACTTCGACTCTCAAAAGAGTTTGCAACTTTGCACAGGGTAACTCTCTTCAAGGCACACAAAGGCAAAGGCATCCTAATGGGTTTTGACTATTCTGCCCCCACCCTCTTCAAGCAACATTGTTGAATCCTTATAGGAAGGGTGATTTGAGAAGATCCTCATGTCAATCGTGAAGGATGAGCATAGATTATCGAAAAACTGTAACTGGTCAGTGCAGACATGCAAAGCCATAGTATGGAACAGGGGTGCCTAATATACATAGAGCTACATTGAATCCGGAGCTGAGCAAGATCAAAATCAAAATAAATAATTCTGCCACTCTCCTAAATTGGAGTCTGTCTAATTGCAAATTTAGATAGAAACATTCCTCCAATTAGATTATATCGAGGATGTATCACATCGAATCCAGATTGCAGAGATCATCAAGTTAAAATAAGCTATTGAACTTGATTCTATAACCCTGGCCTGATAGACCAACTCAGTCCAAGGGGGCATTAATGCATTCGTTCATAGATTATCCGGCATATTATCAGTCAAATTTAGCCAATCAAAACAATACATTAACTCATACCCAAATAGCTATTTCTAATTCCCGACATATTCGTATGGCCAAAGATCCTTTAGCTTATCACTAGATTTGACAAGCACTAAGAGAGAATTTGACCATAAAGCAGTGACCTTTACATCACCAAAAATGACTCGCCCTAAGGGCTAATTTGATCAGATACCAACCATTAGACTTACTATGTTTATTTCTATTTCAAAAACTGATCCAATTATTCAGTTTTCAAAGTTTACAGATTAATCGATCTGGAGGGCATAGATTTGAGCCGAGTTTAACAATTCCACGAATTTGATGCAAACTTTACAGCCACATAAGGGCTAATTCACTGAACCTACATGCAGAAAACATATAAATAAAGAAATATGCAGACCCTAAAGCTTATCTTAATGTACAAACCCTGAAGCATGTTAAAGCATTGCCAATTCATATATAGTGCAAAAAATACATGGGTACATTCATATTCAACATATTATAAGGGTTTTATTAAAGTCGGTGGGTTTTTAATCAAACAGAACCTCTAAAGCTTGATGAGTACCAGAAATGTTTTGAAGACTGATCAAACCAATCTCAATGGCTATCAGCGACAGCTGCTTCAAGGGCTTCCTTTGGGACCCAAATCATTAGGTCCAATGATCGATTTATGTAACCCTCTACGGATTAAATAACCAGGATTTCGTGAAGAAAATTAAGGGTGTCTAGGGTTTCAACCAGTAAAACGACTTGGGAGTATTTAGTACCAAATTTGTTCAATATTATCGATGGAGTTAGTTCCAGCATTATGTTTAGATGTATAATATAGTTTGTTACAATATATTGTTATTATTATTATTATATTGGTATAATACTATTTTGGATTAAATGTATTTTTTATTATATATATATTATAGAAAAAATGTTTTGTATTAATTTATTTTGTATGTAATATTTATAGGTTTTTAATATAAATTTATGTGTTAGAAAAAAATGTTTTGTATTAATTATTTTGTATTTAATATTTATAGGCTTTTAATATAAAAAATATTATGTTTAGATGTATGATATAGTTTTTTTACAATATTGTATAGTTTGCTAGAATATATTGTTATTATTATTATATTGGTATAATACTATTTTGTATTAAATGTATTTTTTATTATATATGTATATATATGTGTGTGTGTGTGTGTGTGTGTGTGTTATATAGAAAAAATGTTTTGTATTAATTTATTTTGTATGTAATATTTATAGGTTTTTAATATAAAAATTGTATAAGGTAAACTAATTTATATATTAACTTTAATGAGTTTATATATTTATATTATTTTAATAAACAATACATAGATGAGTACAAAATGTCTATGGAGTCGATGGTCGACATAACATGGTCAACATGTTTTTGTTATCCAGAAATGTCTTGTATGTTATATTAATGCTAGGATTGAGTTCATTATGTGAATTGAGTCCATTTTGAGTGCATAATATGATGATGAAAATTTTTATCGCTCCCATATTATATGAGTTGATCTTTTAAGGTCTAGATAATATAATTTTTTCTATAACGACCGCTAGTCCAAATAGCAAAATATCCTTTAACTGACGTGGATTCCATCGATTTAATTAGCCAAGGTACCAAGATCGTGTCCAAATTAGCCTATAAAAACTATAATTATATGTCAAGGTCATGCAAATTAGCCTTATAATTAACATTATATGCCAAGGTTTAGTGGGTTTAAAGGTTTAGTGGGATTTTGTATATGCCAAGGTCATGTCCAAATTAACATATAGTTGGGTTGCATGAATTCAGTTTTGTTAATATAAGGACTTGTAAATATATATTATATATATGTTAGAATTTAGTAAAATGTAAAAATTCATTGTCAAATTTGTAATTTTTTTCATTGCCGGAGTGACAACTAAAAATGACCAAATAAATGACCAATTGTTATGTGGTCATTTATCTTGGTCTTTTTTAGTTAGCTCACTTAAATTTATCAATTTTGGTCATTTATCCCTTGAAAAAAGCTGTGGTGACCAAAAATTGTGGTCTCCCGGTCACTAATATCTCATTTTCTAGTAGTGTACATTACGATATACATTTAAAGTAGTCCCAAAAACATGGAGGTCGTGGTCCAATCCGGCGGAACCCAGTCTGGCACTGGACCTAACTTGTTTTGCCAAAAAAATACAGAGGTTTTCCAAGTCTGTCTGCCCCCCCTTTTATAGCCGATCCTACCAAAATTCTGAGCCAAGTTACAGAGCTTTCCATCCCACATCAAAAAGAGCAGGCTTAAGATACTGTCACCGTGAGGGTCCCTACTGACTACCTGGTTCCCATTAGAGCTTCTACAGCAACTATCTAAGATACTTAAACCATAGAAAACATCTTGACAAAATATAGACATAAAATACCTCATAAAGCACAAACAAATAAGGAAAATCAGATCCGACCCGGAGGAGGAGGTCCCTAGCGAGGAGCCTCAGCTGAGGGGAGCACTGTCGCAGTTTGTTGGGATCCTGTCGCGCGAGCTGACAACGCTTACAGGGGGGCAGCCATGATCTGGTAGCCCATAGGGTATCTTTCTTCTGTCGCTCCTCCTATGTTGTCCCTCACCCAAGGTCTAGCAGTTTCCAGAGCTCGGTGGTCAACAAGGTGGAACGGGAAACCTAACTAGGCCGTGAGGACATCAAGATTTTGGTGCACAGTGTGGCATTCATAATTGTGCTCTTTCTAGAATGGCATAGGTTTTGAATCACCATATTTCTTGGCCTCTTGCATCATCGAGGAGTGACCCACCAAGCGAACTGTCACCCAGTAAGTCATTAGCATGCGGTCGTAAGCAGAAGATCGGCTAGTTGTGTTGCAAGGGTCCAGGACCCAATCTGCCACCTCCTCGTGAAGACTTTCCCTCAGCATGGATTTCACCTCAGCCCACAACCCCTAAACCACCCTTTCGACCTCTCTGTGTATACTGAGCAGAATGTTCTCCTTGAAGAGCTCAGCCTCCTCCTACGCCTGAAGCTAAGCCTGGGTGGCTTGACGAGTTTTCCAGATGATAGACTTCCCTTTGGTGGAGGAATAGCCAGCTGCCTCCCCGGGACCACCCTCCTTTCTGAATTATTGTTTGGGAGCCATCGAAATGGCCTACGAGAAAAAGGGGGAACGAAAGGACACGACATTGAAGCACTCCCTCAGAGCCAAACATGAAGGCACAGTGCAAGGTAACACACAGGATCTCAAGCCTACTTTCTCTGTTACGGGGTACAGAATAACGGGGATCAGAGTTTTCAAAATATAACAGAGGTGTGCTCGAGGGGTCACTCCCATCCCTGACCTGAGCATGCGTCATGCCGATCATTAGAACCAGAGCCATTGTCCTGTGGAATTTATGCTCTCCATCCGCTCAACGGTCCCTTTGCCCAGTGCCAAGCATGTCAAATCCGGGGGCATAAAATGAAATAATGGAGTAGTACAACCACTAGATCCGGCGAGCATTTAAACCTATGGAGCCACATAGCATTAACTTGGCCTTGTGTAGGTGTGCTCATGCCTCCCATCTCCACCTGTCCTTCCCTCTACCAGATCAACCACCTGGACTTCCCTGATGACGTCCCTAGCAGCCAGATGGCGACACTGTTGGGCCCAGTATTCCTCACCAAAAACTTCCAATCTGTCACATCGAAATCCAAATCCACTCTCCCCGCCAGCATTCACCAACCTATCAGCATTTTTGTTGGCCTCTCTCCTGACATGGAGAAAATAGATAGCGGGGTGCGCCAGGAGGAGGTCGCGAAGCCTCTCCAACCTATACTCCAAATGCCAGCTGTGAGAGACCTTATCTTACTTTTTCCCATTCAACAAACGTTTGGCCATTTGGATGAGGGTGTTGGAGTCACCTTCTATTATCGTCGAAAAAAACCCACCCCCGATCAGCACTTCAGAGCCATGGATTAGGCCTTCCAATTCCGTCGAGTTATTGGTATCCTTCCCTATGGCTCCCATGAACACCATCCTTATTATACCCTCTTGATCATGACAAAGACCACCAAATCCCGCCAAGCCCGGATTACCCTTAGACGCACTGTCGAAGTTCAACTTGAAGACAAACGAGGGAGGGGCAGACCAAAAGGATGAGCTGGAGGGCTGACAAAGCTTATTCCATTGGTGAAGACTAGCTAACATAGAACTATTCAGTCCCCAGTTCTTAGGAATCCGGGCTTCCTTTTGTGGGATGATCTTGTCTTGATCATGCCATTGCATATAGCAAATGGACGATAACAAGTTGTCTCTCGCCGTAGTCCAGACCATTTCCATGTCTTTGTGTTGGTCTCTAAAGATCCGAGCATTCCACTCCTTCCATATACACCACATGGCCATACCTGATAAGGCATCCCATATAGTTCTGATAATGGGATTCTTGAAGGCTTTTGGGCACCAGTCCCTTAGGGTCTAAGAAGTTTGACCCCGTCTTCTGTCGCTTCATCAGAACCTCATCGCCCCCTTGTCCCAAACAGTAGAAGTGAAAGGGAAGCTATCCAAGAGATGACCCATAGATTCCTCCACTTGATAACACAGACAGCATTGGGAGGGCCCCTGAATCCCCTGTTTGCGTAGGTTGTCAATTGTGAGAATCCTTTCCCTGACGACCAGCCAAACAAAGAGGGAAAACTTGGGCCATAAGTTGGTTGTCCACGTTTTTTTCCATATATCATCAATCACATCATTCCTCGATAGCCTGATACTATCATGGCCTCTTTGACGCTAAAGGATCCTTTGGTCATGTAACCCAATCTTAAAATATCAGGGCCTTCTTGAACCTTGATAAAGTGTTTGTTCAGTTCTTCATGGAAAGCCTCCCATTCCTCGTCACTAACATGTTCAGGTTTCTCTTGGAAGTCCCACTGATGGTGCTCCATGTGATTTCCCACCCACCAGGATTGATTCACCTGAATTTTTCCCCTCCTGAGCACCTGCTGCTTAATATAAGCCCACCGAAGATCCCTACCAAGGATGGGAAACTGGTTCCAAGAATCATTCCAGAATTTTTCCTTGCTACCATCCCTGATTTCCCAGAAACTGTGCTCCTGGATGATCAATTTTCCAGCCAGGGCTTTCAACCAGATGGGAGAACCACTGGGAGCCTCAATGAACCGGATCAAACAATGTCTGGGCCTGTCCCGAGCATATTTTGTATTCCAGAGTTTCACCCAAGGTTCCATGGAATGGTTGACCCAGCACCACCACAGTTTGGCACCGAGGATCTTCGACATCGCTTCAGGATCCCTAAGGCCTAAACCTCCTTTCTCCTTAGGTTCGCAAACATCCTCCCAACTTACCAGAGAGAATTTGGATTTCTCCCCATGTTCTCCCCAAAGAAAATTGCGTTGGATACGTCTAATTTACTTGAGGATAGATTTAGGAGCGGCTAAGATCGAAAAAAGGTAGGTCGGCATGGCTTGCAAAATGGCTTTAACCAAGATTAGATGACTGGGGAAGTTTAGGGGGTGCAGCACCCAGCTTGAGAGTTTCTGTTTTAACTGATCCAAAAGTTCCTGGCAGAACTCTTTTTTTGGCCTAGCCATCCTAAGGGGGATGCCCAAGTATTTGGATGGGAAGGCCCCTCTTGAAAAACCCAGGATTCTCAAGATATTCCTCTGGGTGGCCGGGGGGGTGTTTACAAAGAAGACCTGATATTTATTAGGGTTAACCGCTAGGCCTGAGGCCCTCACAAAGAGATCCAGGATTTTATTGAAGCTACGAGCTTCTTGGACTGAAGCGTGCCCCATGAGCATAGCATCATCCACAAATTGTTGATGAGTATGAGAGGAATCCCCCTCATGAGCTTTAATTTCGTGGATTCCTCCCCTCTCAACCTAAGCCACAATTAGACGACTCAGCCCCTCAGCCATGAGGATGAAAAGGAAAGGAGATAGAGGGTCTCCTTATCGAATGCCACGAGAGGGCCTAAAAGTGGAGGTCGACGAGCCATTGAGGAGGATGTTAAAAAAAGGGGAGGAGACCAGGCCCATGACCCACTCCACCCAGTCAGGGGAGAAACCATAGGCCCCCAGCATCCTCTCCATGAATTCCCAATTGAGCTTGTCATAAGCTTTAGCTATATCAAGCTTTATCATCATACTTAGAGTCCTTGAGATTTTGAACGAGTGCATTACCTCATGGACTAAAATCACCCCATCCAAGATCTGCCTACCTTCCACGAAACTAGACTGTTCCAAACTTATGAGAATCGGGAGAAGATGTTTGAGCCTATTAGCAATGACTTTGGAGATGATTTTGTATATGACATCGCATAACGCTATCGGTCTAAATTTATCGGGGGTATCCGCCCCCACCTATTTGGGAATAAGGGTGAGGAAAGTGGCATTGAAGGCTTTAAGGACCCCTTTCTTGGTCATGGACTCCTCCACAATGTTGAGCACATCCTCCTTGACAAGATCCCAGAATAGATGGAAGAAATTGGTCATGAAGCCATCAGGGCCAGAGGATTTCCCCAACGCCATTTGATTGACCGCTTCCTCAACCTCCTACATCCCGATAGGCTTGATCAGCATTTCATTGTTTTCACCAGTAACCAGCGTAGGAATTAGGCTTGTTATGTTGATGTATTTGTAACTTCAGAATGTATTCATCTATGTATCTTATGTATTGTAACCCGATGTTTATTCCGGGATGTATCTATTATGTAATTGAGTCATGTTGTCATGCCTCGATGTTCCGATCGGGAGAATCAATAATGTAAACAAGTCATGTCAAGTCATAGTGGGTAACCCTCCTATTGTCTAAGGGTTAAAGTCCCCGCAGTTCTGGGGCACTAGGGTTATTAGACTCTCCAAATAGAGGTCAGCCCTAGTAGGGTTTTAGTCATGTTAGGATTAGTATAAATAGAGAGCTGGACTCTCTATTTAGTACACATCACTCACACACTCAAGTTTGGCGCATAGTTGAGGAAGGAGAAGACATTGGGGCTAGACAAGAAGAAGATTACTGCTATCGGGAGTGCATATTACTGTTTTGGGGTTTTACATCTTGTGCTGATTCTATCTCTGAGGAAGTTGCAGGGTTTTCTCCATTTATGGTTTCCCCGATGAAAAACACTGTGTTCATTGTCTCTTGTGTTTGATTGCTGTACTTGTTGTTCTCTCAGTAAATATCCTAACATAATGCTAGCTTGAATGTTGAAAAACTAACATGGTATCAAAGCTAACCTGAGAAGAAAACACTGTGCAGCTGCGGGAACTAGGGCTTCCTAGTTTGTGGATCTCCCTCCATATATTTTCAGCAAAAGTAAGGTGGAATAACTCTCCTCCTTAGGGCGCATCTTTCTATCGAAGCAGAATCCAATTCTGAGGTTTTTTAGTTTTGGACATAACACTACTACTGGAAATTAGGGCTTTTCACAAAAGAGGAATTTTTCAGTGAGCCTAGGCCTGGATTGATCTCCTCCCCAAAATTGAAGTTAGGGTCAAATTTTAAGACATTTGGGTGGACAGAACTCCAGAAAAGCAAAACCCTAATTTGCTCCTGAACCAACTCTACAAGATTTCAGCTCAAGTTTTAGATCCGACATCTTGAACCTGGTAAGATCTAAAATCTTTTGTGTTTCCATTTGAGGTTCTCAGTTAATATGTATCATCATACCAAGCTTGATGAAAAGCTTGAGGGAGCTGATAACTTCAGAGCCTGGAAGTATAGGATCTCCCTGGTCCTGGAAGAAAATGAGTTAGACTCCTACATCGATGAGGAGGTTCCAGTTCCAGAGGGAGATGAGGCAAAGGCCTTACATAAGAAGAAGATGGTTATGGAAAAGAGGATCATTGTTGATTCTATCAAGGATCACCTTATCCCACAGGTGTCCTCTCTCAAGACACCTAAAGCTATGTTTGATTCCCTAACCAACTTGTTTAAAGGGAAGAACATAAATTAGAAGATGACTCTGAGAAACCAACTAAAGAATGTGAAGATTCAAAATGCAAAAACAATCCAGTCTTACTTCACAAGATTTTCTCGGATCAAAGAACAACTAGAAGCAATTGATGAAGAAGTGGAAAATGCAGATATTGTGATGACTACCTTGAATGGCCTTCCTAGGTCATGGGATTCTTTCATTCAAGGAATCTATGCTAGAAAGAAGTTAGTCAAGTTCAGCAGACTATGGGAATATTTCTCTCAAGAAGAAGCTCGGATAGCAGCTCGAGAAGAGAAGATGGGAAGTGAAGATCAAGCTCTCACAGTAAACTCCAAATCTCACTCCAAGTCAACCAAAAGAAGATCTCATAGCTCCAGAGGTAAGCACTCTCACAAAGATATCACTAGAAAAGATTTATCTAGGATCATATGTTATACATGTGATGAAGTAGGACACTATGCAAGGAATTGTCCTAAGAAACAGAATCTAATGAAGAGGAGCAACAAAAGAAGACATCATGCTCATGCTGCAGAGGATGATGAACCATCCAGGAAGAGATCCAAATATGAAAGTGAAGATTCTTCAAGAGAGGATGAATATGTTATGATCTTCGATCTCACAGGTAACATTACTCATGGAAGTGATGATTGGCTTATAGATAGTGGGGCTTCCAAACATATGACTGGATTCAATGAATCCTTTGTGAAGACTGTCAGAACATGAATCACCTCACAAGGTAAATCTAGGAGATGACTACCAATATCCAATAAAAGGTAGTGGGGAATATTCCTATAAACTAGACTCTGGAAAGTCTCTAACAATGAAAAAGTATTATTTGTGCCAGGACTCAAGAAGAACCTTCTCTCCATATCAGCATTAGATTCAAAAGGAATGTGGGTTGCGTTCATAGATGGTCAAGTCATCATGTGTCCAAAAGGAAAGACTATCGATGATGCGGTAGTGATTGGAGAACAAGAAGGAGGATTGTACAAATTGAAGGGCCATCCAAAACAAGCCTTGATCCATGACATAGTAGAGCCAAGTGAACTTTGGCATAGAAGGCTTGCACATGTGCATTATAGAGCACTACCGATTGCAAGCAAAGCTATCGAAGGTCTTCCAGAAATCCAAGCAAAACATGATGGGGTCTGCAAAGGATGTGGGAAAGGAAAGAATACAAAGAAGACATTTCCAAGTAGCGAAAGCAAATCAAAAGGAATCTTGGAAATCATCCACTCTGATGTATGCGGTCCTATGTCATGAAACTCACTAAGTGGGTATGCATACTATGTTTCTTTTATTGATGATTTTTATAGGAAGACATGGGTTTACTTCATGAAGAACAAAGACGAAGTATTTAGTAAGTTCAAGGAATTCAAATCCTTGATCGAGAACCATACTGAAAAGAAGATCAAGACCTTTTGATCTGATAATGGCGAAGAATTCACTTCAAATTAATTCAAAGAGCTATGCAAAGAATCAGAGATTAAGAGGGAGTTGTCCACTCCTTATAATCCACAACAGAATGGGATTGCGGAACGGAAGAACAGAACTATCATGGAAGCTGCAAAATCCATGCTTCATGATCAAGACCTTCCTATGCATCTTTGGGCAAAAGCTGCCAGAACAACGGTGTATGTACAGAAATGTACTCCACATAGAGTACTCGAGAACAAGACTCCTAACGAATTCTTCTTTGGCAAGAAACCAGAAGTCATCCATCTCAGAATATTCGGCTGTCCTATGTACATCCACATTCCAAAAGAGAAGAGGACTAAATTATATCCTTTAGGAAAGAAGGGTATATTTGTGGGATACTCTAAAATCCCGAAGGCTTACAGAATATATTTCCCAGGATACAAGAATATTGACATCAGTAGGGATGTAGCATTTGATTAAGACACAGCTTACAACAAATCCAAAAAGAGACCTGCTGAAGAACCTAAAGAAATAGAAGCACCCAGAATTCATGATACAACCATGAATGAAGAAACTCAAGAAGAAGATCAAGAATTTGAAGAACCACAAAGACTTGTAGATCCACCTCTGGAGAAGAATCCTCATAAGAGGAAACCTGCTTGGGTACGAGAACTTATCCAAGGTGCGGAAACATATGGGGCTCTAGAAGAGAATCACAAAGAAAGAAAGAGGACCAGATCCTAGTCCGAGTATGTAGATTTACTATGTGATTTCATTGATAAAGAACCTTCCAGTTATGAAGAAGCGACAAAACAGAAAGAGTGGAAGGATGCTATGATTGAAGAGTACCAATCGATCATGAAGAATGATGTTTGGGATGTTGTCCCAAGACCATACGGGAAGTCAGTTGTAACTTCCAAATGGATCTACAAGATCAAACATGCTGCAGATGGTAGCATTGAAAATTATAAGGCAATATTTGTAGCTCAGGGTTTCTCTCAAAAGGAAGGAATAGAATATGAAGAAACCTTTGCACCTGTAGCCAAATACACTTCCATCAGATTAGTACTTGCTCTGGCTGCAGTGATGAAATGGAAGATACACCAGATGGATGTCAAGACTGCTTTCTTGAATGGTGTAGTGGAAGAGGAAGTGTATGTAGAAAAACCACTCAGTTTTGAGACACATGACAGGGAGTCTCATGTGTGCATATTGAAGAAATCCATGTACGGTTTGAAACAAGCACCCGGGACATGGTACGGCAGAATTGATAGATTTCTATCCAGTTTGGGATTTACCAAAAGTAAAGCAAATTCCAACCTTTACTACAAGGTTGAATATGACAACCCAGTGATGCTTCTACTATATTTTGATGATCTATTTGTGACAAGTATGGATGGGTTTATTACTAATACGAAGAGAAATCTTGCTGCCAAGTTCGAGATGAAGGACTTGGGTATGATGCATTATTTTCTAGGTATGGAGGTGTGGCAGAGTGCGTATGGAATATTCCTTGGACAAGGGAAGTATGTAGTAGAGATCCTGAAGAGGTTTGGGATGATGGACTGCAAGACTATGGCCACACCTATGGCATCGAACCTGAAGCTATTGAGTGATGCTTCATCAGAGTCAGTTGATGCTACGATGTATTGTCAGATGATTGGGTCTTTGATGTACCTGATGAACACGAGACCAGACATTTGCTTTGCTATGAACACCTTGAGCTAGTTCTTGACAGATCCGAGAAATGTTCACTTGATTTCTACAAAGCATATTCTAAGGTACCTAAGGGGTACAGTTGATTATGGGCTCAAGTACGATGCGAATTAGAAGATTCACCTGGAGGGTTATGTTGATTTAGATTGGGCAGGCAATGCCATCGATAGGAAGAGCACTTCAGGGTGTTGCTTCAGTATGGGATCAGGTGTGATCTCTTGGTTTAGCAGGAAGCAATCATGTGTGGCACTGAGTACAGATGAAGCAGAGTATGTCACAGCTTGTTCAACTAGTTGTGAGGCAGTATGGCTACGGAAGCTACTGTCTGATTTATTTGATCTCTAGATAGATGCTACTTGTATACGTTGTGACAACCATAGTTGCATGAAGTTGTCAAAGAATCCAGTGTTCCATGACAAGTCGAAGCACATTGAGATCAAGTATCACAATATTAGGGATGGTGCAGAGAGGAGCAGTGAAGCTCCAGTATGTTGCGACAGAGGAACAGATAGTTGATGTGTTGAAAAAGCCATTTGCCAGAGTGAAGTTCGAGTACTTCAAGGAGAAGCATGGTGTTCTCCAGATGGAGGTTTCCTCTAAGGGAAAGTGATGAGTCCCAAATCCATTCTGACAAGCAGGTCAGATGTAAGGGCTGAGCCATTCTTTCATGGTGATAGGATTTGGTTCCTTCCATGTCAAATATGAGTGCTGAGATCCAAATCCATTCTGATGAGCAAGTCATATGTAAGGGATGAGGCATTCTGTCATGGTGAGAGGATTCAGTTCCTTCCATGTCAAATATGAGTGCTAAGATTCATAGCCATTCTGATGAGTATGTCAGATATAAGGGCTGAACCATTTTGTCATGGTGAGAGGATTAAGTTCCTTCCATGTCAGATATGAGTGCTGGCTATTCTGTCAAGTAGGACATATGTAAGGGCAACTACCACTCTTCGGGAGAGTGGAGGCACCTGGTCTGTTACCAGGTAGCTCAGTCTGGGACTGGGGGCCTTTCTGATGAGGGTGGAGGATTTGGTTCCTTCCGGGTCATATGTGAGTGCAGGCCATTCTGGTGAGGGTTTAGGACTTGTTTCCTACCAATTCAGATATAAGGGAAACTGCCATTCTCTGGGAGAATGGAGGCACCTGGTCCATTACCAGGTAGCTCAGTTTGGCACTGGGGGCCTTTCTGGTGAGGGTGGAGGATTTAGTTCCTTCCAGGTCAGATGTGAGTGCAAGCCTTTCTGGCAAGGGTGGAGGACTTGTTTCCTTCCAGGTTATATATAAGTGCTGAAGCCTTTTCACAGATGATAGTGATGTCCCGTCATGCTGGTGAATGTGAGTGCTGGGCCTTTTTGATGTGATTGTAGGTTTCTACATGATCCGATGTGAGTGTTGGGCATGCCTTTCTAACGAGTAGGTCATATGTAAGTGTTGGGTGAAGACCTACATGATGGCTAGGACTACAACCAGCATGAAAGAAGGCTGGCTTTGTAGAACTTCCTATGACGAGATAGCACACATGATGATGACCAGATGAGATCTAGATTGAGCTATGATCCAAATCCAGTTATGATGACTCCAAGAGATCCAGATCGAGTGATGATCCATATCCAGCAGTGATGATCCAGATCCAGTAGTGATGATCCAAATCCAGCAGTGATGATCCAGATCCAGTCTAGTGATGATGATCCAGATCGAGAGATGATTCAGATCCAATGATGATATCCCATGATGATCCAGATCGAGAGATGATCCAGATCCAGTGATGATGATCCAGATTGAGAGATGATCCAGATTCAAAGAATGAAGATGACTTGAAGACTCAGAAGACTCGAGATGCAGATGAGGAGATGATCTAGTTGATACAAAGAAGAAGACCAGTGCTAAAAATTTGTCGAAAGAATACCTTCCTAGTTAAGAGGGAGTGTTGATGTATTTGTAACTTTGGAATGTATTCATATATGTATCTTATTTATTGTAACCCGATGTTTATTCTGGGATGTATCTATTATGTAATTGAGTCATGTTGTCATGCCCCGATGTTCCGATCGAGAGAATCAATAATGTAAACAAGTCATGTCAAGTCATAGTGGGTAACCCTCTGATTGTCTAAGGATTAAAGTCCCCGCAATTCCTGGGCACTAGGGTTATTGGACTCTCCAAGTAGAGGTCGGCCCTAGTAGGGTTTTAGTCATGTATGGATTAGTATAAATAGAGAGCTGGACTCTCTATTTAGTACACATTACTCACACACTCAAGTGTAGCGCATAGTTGAGGAAGGAGAAGACATTGGGGCTAGAAAGAAAGAAGATTACTACTGTCGGGAGTGCATCTTACTATTTTGGGGTTTTACATCTTGTGCTGATTCTATCTCTGAGGAAGTTGTGGGGTTTTCTCCATTTATGGTTTCCTCGATGAAAAACATTGTGTTCATTGTCTCTTGTGTTTGATTGTTGTACTTGTTGTTCTCTCAGTAAAGATCCTAACATAATGCTAGCTTGAATGTTGAAAAACTAACATGTTATTTGCTCAATGTCCTAACCTCTATCCCCACCATCCTCCCTAAGAATCTCAGAGAAGTGTTGTGTGAGTTTGGCTTCAATCTCCTGTCTCATTTCCACTCTATTTCTGTCCCTAGTCTTGAGTCTTTGGATTCTGGAGCTATTCCTGTTCTGGATCACCGAGTTATGAAAAAATTTAGTGTTTCTTTCTCCCTCCTACATCCATTTGACCCTGGCCTTCTATTGCCAAAAGAGTGCCTCCTATTTTCCCCTAGCCTCCAGATGCCCCATTAAATCCTTCTCTTTGACTTTCATATCCTCATTCCATCCCCCTTCCATACCCTTTTTGTTAATGAGATCCAGCTCAAGTAACAGTTTTTTTTTGTCCTCAAAGATGTTCCCAAATTCCTCTCTGTTCCACGTGCGAATATTTTCCTTCAGGGGCTTGAGTTTCTGCTAAAAGCGGAACATATTGGTTCCTGGGGGGGACCAATTCTTGCCACCACTGACTGAAAAGGTCCTTGAAATCTTTGTGCTCCATCCAGAAACTTTCAAAATGAAAGGGTTTGCCCATAGGGGAACAAGGCCAATCCCAACAAAGACAGATGGGCTAGTGGTCCGAGCCAGCTGCCAGGAGAACGTCCGCCACAAGCTCCCCCAAGCTATGCATGATATTCTCTGAAACCAAGAAACGGTCCAGGAGGGAAGCCACCAGATGCTCCCCTCCACGTTTGTTGTTCCACGTGAACCAACCACTTCCCATTTCCACATAAACCATCAGGCTCTGCGAAAGAAACTCACTAAAATCATCCTAGTATTTGTCCAGGATTCTTCATCCTCCCTTAGTTTCCCCAAGATTGGCAATCAGATTAAAGTATCCCCCCAGCACCCACGACCCCTGTTCCGATTGCTCCTCAAACCAGTTGAGGAGATCCATGAAAGACTGCTTCTCAGGGAAACCACTGGGGTAATAAATATTCCCTAGGGTTCCCCGCACTCCTGAATCCATAAGGCAAAAATATGCCATTAGAGCAAACTTATTGGCCCGTCAGTTGGAGAATTCCACCGAGTGGGGTTGCCATTGGATTGCAATACCTCCATATTGACCTGCTGCATCAGTAGCCATGACATGACTTCCTTTCCATATTTTGTCCTTAATCTTATCGAGGCCCCCAGAGCTGCATTTGGTTTCTTGGAGAAAAAGAATATCCGGGTTTTCCTGCCTAATTTTATGGTTTAGTGTTTTCCACTTTCTGGGGTTGCCACACCCCCTAATATTCCATGAAATGAGCTTCATTAGCAAACCTTTTTAGCTTTAGAAAATATCACCTCGATTGTGGGATATTGGCCTGATTCAATCAGTCGCACTCCAACCGCTGCTATGCGCTGCTTGTTCGTCTTCCTTCCGTGTCGCAGTTCCTCCTCTGGGGACTTCCTCTTACTGCCCTTCTGGGCTTCTAGGTCGATCCCAAGACTCTCCAGAGCACCCATCTGGATGATGGCTTCCTGGAGGAGTTCAAGCTGGCATCTCGAAACATAGCCTTGTCCCTTCTTCCTGAATTCTTCCTCTATGGCTTCCAAGTCTAGCTCTCCTAAGTCCATATCCTCACCGTCATCCTCCTTCGTGCCGGTTATCTGCTGGGCTTCCTCTTCCATTGGAACTTTGGTTGGGATTTCCTGCTGGTCTTCAACCATCGGCATAGCTGGGACCTCTTCTCCCTCGTTTAGGGTTCCCAAGGCCTCGAAGGAGTTCCCTTACTTATTCTCCTTGGGCATCTACTCTTTTCACACAGAGGGTTTTCCTCTTCCCTTGCTTCGTCTTCTGTTCTTGACCTGGGTGAACCCATATCTTCCGCAGATTTGTTCAAGGAGGGGGGAGATGGTTCATTCCTGTGGATAAGATTGGGGCAGTTTCTCCCCAGATGACCGTATTCATGACAAAGATGACATCTGAATGGAAGTTGTTCATAGTCAATGGGATATATCCATTCCTCGTCTTCCCAGTTTAGACTGATTGTTTCTGGAATCTCTCTAGATAGATCCATATATACATAGATTCGCACGAAGGCAGTATACCTTTGTATTTTGGTCTGTTCAGCTATTTTTATGAATTCTCCCAGGGTGTTTTCGATGTCCCTCAGAGTCTCCAGATCCCAGTATTCCCCTGGGAGGGAAAAAAGACAGATCCAAATTGCGGCAACTGTCATATCCTCCGTCTCTGGATTAAAATGCTCCTTCCATGGCTGAAGGAATAGGCTAGCCGAGAAGAAGAAGGGCCTCCCTCCATAACTCTATCCCTATCTTCTTGGTTGAAGAATATAATGGTGAAGAAACCCTTTGAGCCCAACTGGAGATCGTAGTGGCCTTTGGGATTCCACGCCCCATTAATCCACTTAACCAGGTCTTTCTCCTTTGGCCAAATCCCTACGAACTTCCCTATTAGGGATTTTTCCTTCCAAGATTCAATCTTACCTTTGACTGCCTTAGATCTGATTTGGATGGTGGGAATGGAAGCCATCTTTGGGAGGCAGCCCGCTAGACCCGATTGCTTGCCTTTCCTAGAGCCATACGGAGTCCCGTCTACTTTTCCATCCTCGGTCTGCTCTTGCCAACCCACACAAGGAACCCCAACATCTGGGGCAATCTCCCCCTGCCCCATTGCTGCCATGGCGCCCAGCAAGAAGCCTGGAACCACACCCCACCGGCAGCCCAGCGTCGCCTGGACACTTCGCGCTCTGCTAGGCCCAAAAACCCCTAACGCGACGTATCAAACCCCTCCGTAGCTCCCCCATAGTCGATGTTCTTTCATAATTTATTATTACTTATTTGGTAAACGGTTTGGTATTGTGTTGGCATGTAATAGTTTGATTTTATAATTTTACTTTATTTGCATTCGTTAGGATAAACTAAAGAAATTGGAAAATTCATTTTATAAAGTAAAAACTATGAAGGCTTATGATTGGGTAGATTAACATTTTTTTGCGGTTGATTCTTATTCAAATATGGAGGTTACTAATTGGATAATTTTTTGTTATTTTGGATGGTGGGGATTGGCTTTGATATATCAGATGTTTCTTTGGGATTGTACTTTGCGGTTGATTATGGCATCTTGGATTGATTAGCTTTTACTGTGTATTGATTTTAGGATATGAATTTGGCTATAACTATTTACATCTTTTTTTTTAAGGAAAAAAACCTTTTTTTGATATTTTTTTGAAATCAAAGAAAAATGAACATATATTTCATAGTTTTTTTTATATAAAAAAGAAAACTACTTTTTCAGATACACTTGTCTACAAGCTATACCCAAAACTGAAACAAACTGAAACTGTATTAGCATATCTTCTAAAGATCACCAAAGGTTCAAAATACAAATCCACTCATGAAAACCTATTAAAAAACAAACCCATCATTGATAAAAACCTATTCCAAAAACAAACTAAAACTATAACTTAGTGTAGAGGGACCGAACCTTCCATTATAATCTTCCATTAAAATCTTGTCCTTTTGCACCTTTTGAAAATAAAAGGTTCCAAAAGCATCATATACAACAAATTTAGTACTTTAATACGGGTATCGTTTTATTTTATAAAAAATAAAAAATAAATATATAAAATGAAATTAAAAGAAAAATGTATTTCACGATTCGTATCTTAAGAAATATAAATAAAATATTATTATAAATAAAAAACAATTAACTTCTTGGAATATTTACGTCGTAGGCGTTTTCTCAATGAAAGAAGTTGTCCCAAAAGATTCCTCATCTCCCTAGCCATTAACATCCTGACATGTGTCACCTGGTTATTGGCGATATTATTCGTTAAACTTTCTGGTTATTGTATCCCATGATTCAGCAGGGATGGAAGAAGGCGACATGGAGTTGATCGGTTGGTTTTTTGTGTCAAGCTTTATTCTGTCTGTTCATATTCTTTCCGTGTAAGTTCTTCCTCTGTCAAGTCCATGCTTATCTTAAACTCGCTCTGCGTTCTTTTTTTTCGGTCTGGCTCTAGGTTATTGCAGCAAGTACCAAATTCAAAACTCACATATACAATTTTTTTTATGGCAAGGAAAATAAAAAATCAATTTCATACCTCATTGTTTTTTCACGTAGTTTACAGAGGGTTTTCACACCGATTTGCGATATGCTAACGTCGAAAGTCGCAAATACTATCTTCAACATTTCTTTATTTGAAAATAGGAAATTTCATATATCGAAAATGTCGAAAATCGCTTCTTGCAGAATCTGAAATCGGACCATATGGTTTTTCTACAATCGTATCGGTAATTGCCGATTTTTAATTTTGTTACGCCATGTCGTGGTTAAATTTCGTGGTTCTTATATCCTGTAATCGGGCAGGGATGGAGCATGGACTTTAGGTGTGGAAAATGGTGGCATGGAGTTGATCGGTTAAGTACACATTCTGAAAACACTCAGACTTCATTCTGTATATTTGTATGAATTTGATCAGTACCGTCTTTTTTCACCAGGTGTATTGCGTTTTTTCATGACACTTCTATCTGTTGTTGCGCCTGAATGGATTGATGGACTCAATGGATTGATTTTCAATTGCGAATCCTTCTTTCCAATTGGTGTTTACCAGGTTTTTTCGATAGATGGCTTCCATGTTTTCACTACACTTCTATATGTTGTCCTAGACGACCGGTGCTGGAAATTATTTTCAATTGAGGCTTTCAAACAATTTTGCAGTTCATTTCTCTCAATTTGGAATAGCTCTTGCGAATATTTTTCCCTTGCTAATATTTTCTGAGTTTCGGTTTATTTGGGTTTAGGCTATGATTTTCTACAGCGCTTTTGTGCGTTTAGAATCTCAGTTTGGCGTCAATTTGGTCATGGTTTTGTTTGACTACTGGTTCAGGTGATGAAAGACACTTTTCCCATGTCTCTTAATTCACATTAATGCTTCATCAATGCATTGTTGTTCCATTAATGCAATAAACCCTGTCATTTTTTATAAACATGGGGTTGTATCTTCAATTTTCCTCATCTAATTACGATCTACAAGATCTTCGTACAATATTTCATTTATCGCTTTCACTGCTACACTGCCTTTGCTTTCCACATATAAAGAAGCCTTCAAGTAATCACTATTTCTTACTATTTGTTGTGTTCCATCTACGCTCTGAATTTTCGTCGAAATATTTTGAAGTTTGCTAAATTTGTAGGTATTCCTTAGTTCTTCATTTAGTCTACTTATTAGATGGTGAGACACCATTGTTGCATTTTAATTGAATGTGACGCTTGCTTTGTTACAAAAAGATTATGGCATGTATTCGTTATGCCATGCATGTCAATAAAATCTTAGGTATTAGTTTTTTGCCTAATTTAAAATGTTCCTTATGGGATGGTGAAACACCCTTCTTGTGTTTCAATTGATTCTTAAAATAGGCATAAACTTATCAGAGGAATAACTTTTGCGAAAATAATAAGAATAGTGAAAATTAAGCGTGAAAATCACAATTTGGAAATCGGAAATGTCTGAAATAGGAATACCGACATGTTCCTATTTGAACACATACGATTTCTTGATATGTTGCAAAATTTGATATCGAAATATAGCATGTTCCTTATTGCTACAAAATACGACATAGATTTCCAAACACCGAAGTGTCAGAAATTGGAAATGGGAACATGGACATCTTTGTATCTGAACACATAGGATTTATGTATATGTCGCAAAATTGGAAGAATTTGAACCTCACTAAATTTGCAAGTATTGCTTACTTCTTCATTTAGTCTGCTTATTACATGGTAAAACATTGTCGCTATGTTTTAATTGAATGTGACTCTTGCTTTGTTGCAAAAATATTGTGCAATGTATTGGTTATGTCATGCCTATCAATAAAATGTTAGGTACAAGTTTTTTTCCTAATTTAAAATGTTCCTTATGAGATGGCGAAACACCCTTCTTGTGTTTCAATTGATTTTTACTGCCTTGTTGCCTTGCTGTATGTTGCAAAATCATCCATCTTTCGATTGCGAGTTGCAAAACATAAGACCTAAATTTCCCAATTCCGAAATGTCAAAAATTTACAATAGGAACATGGACTTGTTCGTATTTGAACACGTACAATTTCCGAAATCTGAAATGTCGGTTATTTGAAAACATAAAACATACGATTTATGCAATCATAAATGTCCCAAAATCGGAAAATATGCTTTTCCTAGTTCGCAAAACGTAAACAAATTAAAAATGTATTTGAGTTCAACTGTTATTTATTCAAATGTATCTACGGATTGGAAATGGGGAAATAAGATAAAAATAAATGAGACAACTGCTTTTCCGATTTCCGCATTCGAAAATCAGAAATCAGACCAATACACTTACGAGAAAAAATGGTATGAGTTTTTTCAATTGGGATCTTTGGTTTGTTTGAACCTGAGTTTAAATTAGGTAAAGTTGGGAATTTTCAATTCTAAATGTCAGAAATCCGAAATAGGAACATTGACATGTTCCTATTTGAACACATCGAATTTCTGGATATGCTGCAAAATCAGAAATCAGAATATAGCATGTTCCTTATTGGAAAACATAGGACATACATTTCTGCATTCCAAACTGTCGACAATCGACAATAGGAAAATGGACATCTTCGTATTTCAACACATACGATTTCTACTCGATACGTTTATAGCTTAAATAGATTGAAACCAGAGTAATTAAATATGTTAATGAATAACAACAACCAGAACAATGAAATATGTTAATGCAAAGAATTTTGTTTTTATATATCCATTTTATACTGGAGAAATGATTACGTTACATTCCAATTTTTTTTATATTTTCATTCTCTGTTTCATTTCGCTGGAAAAAATAACCATTACGTTATGGAGACTATGGTAACTGAATATTCTATTTCACTATTGCTACATGGTGTTGTCAACCTTTCTCCGATGGTACAGGCCTCCTCATTAAACCAAGTGAATTCACTCAACTCATCATCTATTTAGTTTTGAATCTCTATTTCAGATGGACTTGACAAGCATGAGCTACTTCTTCCAGTTATATATAGTCATCTTGTAGAAAATGGACAACTAAAACAAGGAACTATAATCAAAATTACCCAATGTTCGTGCAACATTGTACGTAATATAACATACGTTTAATTTTCTCTCTCTTTTCCTCTCAATCAGTTTCACACTGTTCATGGATTCAATGTTTGTCTCGCATTCATGTCTAACATACTTCATCTCAAAGGACTATCGCATTGATTGCACTCGAGGTTTTCAAAGTGGATGCAGAAATTATTGGAGATCCTGCACCTTACCACTTACCTGTAGATTCTCCTTCTCAAAGTAGTTTTTTTGTTCCACTAAACACTAGCTCAATAAATCAAAACCATGGCTTAGCTGGATCGACTATCCCATTCACATCACTCTCCTCTTATACCAAAGTTTGGAACATTCAAGGGAGAGTTACTTCCAAGACAAACATACGTGAATATGGCAACCAACGAGGATCTGGAAAAGTGTTTGGTTTTGACCTTGTTGATGCTTCACACAATGAAATACATATATCTGCATTCAATGAATTGGAACTCTCTTTGTATGACCAAATAGAAATTGGAATAGTGTACATTGTATCAAATGGCACAGTTAAAGCATCTAACCCAATTTTCAACCATTTGAAAATCCATAACGAGATTTTTCTAGGTTCCACTTCAACCATTCAAGCGTGCTTAGATGAATATCCCTTAATACCTTTAAGTTGCTTTAACTTTGAAACTATTAAGGAGATTCAAACTATACCAGTAAATTCCATGGTTGACCTTCTTGGACTGGTCATTTCAGTTTCACCTACATCCACGATACGAAAAAGAGATGGTGTTGAAACTGTTAGGCGAACCATTGGAATTTGTGACATGTCAGGGTACAGTATTGACATAATAGTTTGGGGAGAGCATTTCCAAATTCAAGGAGCTGAGCTTGCCAACCTTAGCGGTTTACCTACTCCTCCAACAGTAGTGATCTCATTCTTATTTTTCTCTTCGTATTTTTCACTTTATACATTTTGATTTCTAATATATTCATTTTCCTTCAATGTAGGTATGAATGGAAACATAGAGGATCGACACGCATTCATGGTTTTATTTGGTTGGAAGATGCACCAAATATGGACACTTTATATTGGGAAGATATTGTTGCAGTTGAAGCTACAAAAACTTTTTTTGGCACATATGTTACAGCTTGGAATCCTCATGATACTCACTTGTCAACATCCAGGTTGAACCATTCTACAGAAAATGATCCATGCAGTCTTCCATCACCATCCATATTTGCATCAAACTACTTAGTTGACTATGAAGAACTTGTAAATTTTGTTCAAAGACACACTAGATGCTTAGAATCAACTTGCCTTCACAAAAAAGGAACATCTGTGAAATGTTGCTATGGTTTTCCTTATGAGCTCCAAGCTGCCTCTTCATTATTCATTTATGCAAATGGATGTAAAACATACAATCCTGCAAGAAATGATTATCTTCTCAATATTCACAACTCTATCATGCTTTCAATATGGAGGGCTAATGTGGATTTCCAACCTGTTCTTTGTAAACATGTTGTCCTCACATACATCTCAAAGTATGCATCAAAAGCATATCCAAGATCAGAAAGCTACCATGCAATTCTCTCTCACCTTGCACATGTAGCGCCAAGTGACGGTCCCATTCTTCATCCAATCAAACAATTGCTTGCCCAAATAGTTGCAGAACGAGACATTAGTGCACATGAGACATGTCACATGCTGCAAAAACTTCCACTTGTTCTTTGTATCCGTCACTTCTTTTCGCTCAATGTGAGTCAAAATTTCTTTCGACGTGTTTATAATGGCACTAATAACATCCCTCCAACTTCGCCCTTTATATTTGCATACATGAAAATACCACTAGCTCTTGAACATCTAACCCTACTTGAAGCTACTCGTTCTTGGTCTTTCTCTACTAATAGGAAAAAAAATCCATGCAAACAAAACTTGCATCACAAAATTGTTAGAGTCTATCCACAATTCCTTCCCATTCCTGCCTTTGACTCTTCATTTTTTGAACCCTTTTGTTGGAGTGAACTTCTTTTATACAAAGCTTGTCGTTCCATCCCTCACGATATTGGAACAACAACTTATGAAATTATTTCTCATTGGCAACAAATTAAAGGCACATATACTATTTGGCATGTTGAACATGCACAAGAAGAACCCTGTACACCTTTATTCGATGATTCAAACTATGATGCTATTAACTTTCCCTTGTCCAATAACATGGATGAATGGGAACTTCTCTCTCAAATGCGACCAAGCAATAGCATTCAAATTGATGATCTTGAAATGCTTGGACATCGTGATTTTGAAAATAATCATGATTGGACACATAACAATATAACCAACAACTTGCATCATACAACAACATCATTTATTGACCTCAATCGCTTATCCATGCAGCTACATGAAGACAACCTATCGTTGTCCAATTCACCTGATTCATTGTCTCCCACACAACGCATGGCCTTTGATGTTGTCATTTCTCATTTTAGAAACACTACATCCACTCCATCATTGAAAATGGTGATTCAAGGTACTGCAGGAACTGGAAAATCCTACCTGATATCTTGCTTAAAATCTTCACTACAAACTCCATGTGAACATAGTGGTTGCGTACTTCTTCTCCTTGTTCCAGCTAGTGTTGTTTCTTTTAATATACATGCATCAACAATACATTCTGCTCTTCGAATACCCATTGGTGAAATGAAACCCCTTGAAGGCCAATCCCTTTCAAAACTTCAATAAGAACTTCGGCATATTCGCTATTTTCTCATAGGTGAAATGATCTTTATTAGACCAAAAATGTTGACTCAAATTGATGCATAATTACGTCAGGCTTTCCCCTCAAAACATACAATGCCATTTGGTGGTTGTTCCATAATCCTTGTTGGTGACTTTGGACAATTGCCTCCTGTAAAGGACATCCCGATGTATGCAGGCTCATCTATTGGAATAGCTTTGTGGCGTAGATTTGATACTTTTATCATGCTAGAAACAAATTTTTAACAACAAGGAAATAGCCCTTCTCAAACTGCCTTTCAGCAACTCTTGCTAAACCAGCAAAATGGAACACCAACTATTGAAGACTGGGAACTCCTAATGACAAGAACAAGCTTATGCCTTTCATATGTGGAAAAATTCTGTTTTCAACAATCTATCCACTTATATCCCACCAATACCTTTGTTGCATTGCACAATAAACACATCCTGAAATAGCTTAATATGCCAGTTGCACATTGCTTCGCAGAACAAGGGAACAAACATGGACAGGGATCCATTGACGACAAGAAATTTCCATTAAATGTCCTTCTTTCTATTGGTCAATAAGTCATGTTAACTGCTTATTTATGGGTTCAAGCAAGACTTGTTAACAACTCACTTGGAAAATTCATTGACATTGTCTACAAGTCCAATGAATAACCTCCTAGCTTACCATCTTTTTTTTTTGTCAAATTCCTCTATTAGAAAGGACCCTTATAGGATGTTTTAAATCCTACTTATGTTCCAATATCTCCTATAACAAGGGGATCCCGTAGGAAACTACCGCTTCGTATGGCATGGGGTTTAACAATTCATAAAGCCCAAGTTATGACCCTGCAAAATGTTACAATAGATATTGGAAACACTGATAGACAAGGGCTCACATTCATTGCAATATCAAGAGTTACATCTCTTTCAAGCCTTCGCATTTCTCCAGCTTTCTCTTTTTCCAGAAACTCTCGAATGCAAGACAATCCATTTGTCCAACGTAGGAAACAAGAGGAAAGCTTAATTGCTTCAAATTCTTTAAAAGCAAATTGTGGTTGAAGCTTCTCATTATTTTCTCTACAAATGTACTATTTTTTTTACCACTTGTTAATCTAAAACATCATTGTAGCTGTGTCGACGTAACTTGTATACTCCATCAACTATGCTTCGAATAGCTGCAAATGCTTAGAATATTTCTCTACTGCACTATGAAGCTCTACTTCATCTATTTTGTCTTAGTCTATACTCAACACAACATTTTCTCTGCCTTAAAGAATGCCAATTTCCTATTTCCTATTTCCGATTATTGGTTATCGCAAACTAGAAATTCCAGCTTTTGTTAAGGTTATTTGCAGTATCCACTATTTTCGATTTCCGATATTTCCGATATTGGAAATGAGATACTCAATTTTTTATTGAAATTATTTCTTAAATTTCACGTTTTCGATTCCCAACATTTCGGATATCAAAAATTTGGAATCCACCAAATTATTTCAACAAAAACGTTAATCTGAGGGTTCTGATATCCAAACTATCGAAAATCACAAATCCAGAATACCCCACATCTGTTTCAGTCTGTTTTTATCCGAACTATCATAAAAACAAATAGCTGGGGGACCATGATAAGAGACCTATCTTGAATATACCAATGAGCGATTTCCTATTTTCGATATCTCGAATATCGTACAATGCAGAGTCAATTTTTTGTTCAAATTATTTGTTCAGAAACTGCAAACTCAAATTTCTGTTAGGGTATTTCCCTTAATCGTGATTTCCTATTCCCGATATCTCGGATATTCGCATGTTGAGAATGGAAAATCTATTTGCATAGAATGTTATCTCCTATGAAAATGGATTTCAATTCCAATCTGTAGAAGGATCACACTACTCTTTAATGCCATGACTACGGCGCCCATTTATGCTATAACGTCATCATATTAATCACAGAAGAGACTGTTGCCCTCACTTGTTGTCAATCTTAAATTATCTCATAGTGTCAACTTGACATTTGTCACCTAAACATTTGAGTTATTTCTATGTCAAATGTTGTAAACGAAAATGTTTACAAAATATTTACAAAATGTTTCATTCTTCAGAAGCATATTTTTCTTAAAAACATCTGCATATATAATAAAAACAAATACCTAGCAGGACCATGATGAGACAACTCTCTTGAATATACCTGCTCGAATTCATTATGGAGAAATCTAAAAATCGTGAGGAGTAATGACTTTGAAATCCAATGTGCAGAATGATGAGACTCCTCTTTAATGCCATCATAACACTACCCATTTCTACTATAAATTCATCATATTAATCATAGAAGTGACTCTTACCCTCACTTATTGTCAGCCTTAAATTATCTCATAGTGTACCAACTCCACATTTCTCACCTGATCGATGCCTTCTTATAATGGTATAAATATTTCCTTGTTGCTTAATGATTAAATATATAAAAAATCTTGGTTAATCATTAAATGATCTTGAATATCACACACTCCAAACACGGAATGTTTGAATTATCTGTAAACTTCGTATTTTTTAACATAAATATTTGTTATTACATCTTTAAATAAATATCATATACCCAAATTAAGACAAGATATTCACGTATATTAAATCTTTAAACTTTAGGGTTTATTAAGAGAAATAAATGAAATAAAACCAAGTTTACATCCCAAAGTCCCGCCATAAGTTCTTCAACAATAATAGAAACAGTCAAAATAAAGTGATGAAAAATAACAAAGAGCAAATTTAAAATAGGCATAAACTTAGCAAAGGAATAACTTCTGTGAACATTATATCAATACTGAAAATCAATTTCATATACTGACAAACTCCATTTTACTACAAATCAGACCATATGGTCTTTCGAAACATGCACAGTTTATAATTTGAACACGTACAATATTCGGAATCCTCATTGTCGAAAATCAATAACAAGAACATATGTGATATATGTTAATCAATAACAACAAGTACATATTGAATGTGCACAAAAAGAACCCTGTACACCTCTATGCGATGTTCCAATTTCTGATTTCCCAATTCCAATTTGCGACATTTCCGATCTCGAAATTTTTGTCTTTTCAAATAAACAAAAACCAAAGTTCCATAATTTCTGAAATCAAAAGTTACAAAATATTACAAAAAAACGAAATTTCTGATCAACTGAATAAAGTGTTGTAACAACCACTCTAATCCATTAAAAGCAAAAAATGAATAGTTCAACTGTATCGAGCATAAAAGTCATACAGAAAAATGAAATTTATGATCAACTGAATAAAGTGCTGTAACAACCACTCTAATCCATTAAAAGCAAAAAGATGAACAGTTCAACTATACCGAGCATAAAAATCATACAGAAAATGAATGTTGCTACCTAAGTAAAGGTTATAGAAAATTATAGACATATTCAAATGAGCCACAATAACCCATGTGATATATGGGGGGCTACATACAAAATTACTATCAACAAATGTTTACGAAGAGACATTGAAAGATAAATAAGATAATAAACTTAGAGGTAAACAAATGGAACCAAAAGTGGAAAAAAAGAAAGAGAAACAAGATCATGAGTTAGCACCACTCGTAGTGAAAGTCGTATCCTATGTGTTCTATGTTTCCTCAACCATAAGAGAAGGCCCACACACTTCCTCGTCTGAAAATGGTAGACTGTGCTTCAAAGGAAAAACAATCGCTTGAATCCCTATAAAGGCATCTGTTTTCCCTTTCCCCACAAAAGGATTTGTTTTTTCCATAGATGCATTCGCTTTCCCCACAGAAGCATCGCATTCCTGACCTCCTTTAAAAAGATCACTAATTGTAACAGGCACTGTAGATACAGTGAGTATCGTAGGAGCGGGGTCAACATTCATTTCTAGAGACATAGAGACATTTTCGCTACCTCCATCACCCAAGGAATCAACTCCCACAACTAATTTTTTCCACATGTCCATCATATCTCTCTCCATGATAAGCATATCTAACTCCAACATTTTCAACGCGGCCTCGGAAATTGCCAACTTACTATTATTCCCTTTCCCTAGCATTTCTTCCATGAGTAACCCTATCATGTTTTTTACGATCCAATAGTGATTCAGGCTTACCCCATCAATATTGCGAGCAATATTTTCATTTACTAGCCTCCTCTCCCAGTCATCTATTATGGACTTAACTTGCGGAGAAATATCGTTGTTGTAACCATCTACCTTTGTCATGTGTGCCCCTCATTGCCCACGACAAGCACGACGAGACGTGGCATGCTGCTTGGACATAGTATGCTGGTTCAAATTCAAAACAAAATGGAACAAAGAAAGACATAATGGTTCTGCAACAAAAACACGGAACAACAACAATAAACTAAGACCCAATCACTTAGGCAAGAAATAGCTGAAGTGAATCACCAGGCTTAAACCAACAGGAGGCCATTAATGGAGAAAAAACATTGTTGTACCACATCTAGTTACTGACCAAGTGAAATTGTATTGTAACGACATAACGAAATGACCGTTGTGTCAAATCATCCCTTAACTTGATAGCTACAGTGTCCTCCATTAAAGCTGATATGTGCTCAAAAAGCTTCGTCGACAACAACAATTTAATGTTGTCTCGAACAAAATGGAAGTAGAGACGTCAAGACCGAATCAGCTTTAATCCTAGCATTAAAACTCAACTCATTAGGAAGTTGGCCAGCCTACAAAAAAAGACCCGCTTCATTAATGCGTAATGAGTGCAGGATACATGACAAAAACAAGTACAACATCAATCTGTGATAATTAACTTATAAATTTTAATTTACTATATAAATTAAAATTTATAACTAAATAAAATTTTATAATTATTTCAAATATTATATTTTAAATCACTTTTTAAGTCATTTCTGCAAATAAAATTAAATCATATAATTTTGAAACTCGATACCAAATTTCCGAAATCGGATATCGAGAACCGAAAATTCCAGTTTTTCGTAAGGTTATTACGACTATTGAACATTTGCGATTCACGATAATTAAATCCGAAATATCAGAAATCCAATAAAACAATAAACATTACAATTAAAAAACCGATCTTTCCACTTTCTAATATCCAAGATCGAAAATTGGAAATCTGGGAAATTATTTCAACAAAAACTGTACAATATCAAAATAACCTTAACAAAATTGAATTTTCCAATTTCCGATACCAAGAAATCGGATATCCGAAATGTCAAAAATAGAAAATCGCCAAATAATTTACGATTTTTTGCTTTTCTTGCAAAAATGAAGCGTGAAATAGGAAATAGGAACACCGACATGTTCCTATTTGAACACATAAAATTTTGTCATATTTCCGGAATCGAAAATCATGAACACAGCAAATGGTCCAATTTTAGATTCCGCAAAATCCAATTTGTGACATTTCCAATCTCAGAAGTTTTCTATTTTCAAATAAATAAATGTCGAAGATAGTATTTTTGATTCCTGATACCCGAAAATCGTAAAATAGAAAAATTAACATGGGCAATCTTTAAATAATCGAGCCATTTCTTTAATTTTAATATGCAAGACTATTTTGAGTTCAATTCAGAGTTTCTTTTAGGTCGCGAGGCCAACACCATGAAAGCTAAGTGTATTTCATTAACATATTCCGAAACAAGTTGCAAAGTTAAAATTACTTTCAACAAACATGCAAATCAAAATTAACATATTCCCAATTAATGTACAAACATGCAAATCAAATTACTTATTTCAACTTAATTTATATCAACTTAGCATATAAGTGTTGAAGATATACAAATTACAAAACAAATTGCAAATTTAGGACAAAATCTCCACCCTTATCATTTTTTTCCATTCTTTGATGAACAGTTTTATCCGAGCTATCGAGGCATGGGGAACTTCTATCCATTTCTCCATCTCTTGCACAAGCCTTGCATCTCATCAAAAAAGCTATACAAATCTATCACATTCTGAATTCTTCCTGTATTTTATAGAGCACGTGTTTAAAATCCTCAGGTCTCACATCGACAAAAGAACAGCCTTTTGAGGCCAAATGGACATGTTTCAATTCTTGATTGACAAGAACAATTTGTTCTGCTTGTTGCTGATTAAGAACCTCTACATTCTGAAGCTGATGCTTCTCTTCTTCAGCTTTCTTTTTCCATCTCTCTATTTTTTCTTCATGTTCTTGTTTCAACTTCCCAATCTGTTGTTCATTCCTTTGTTGTGTTTCTGCTAACTCACGTTTCACCTTCTCCAATTCTTTCTATTTTTCACCAAGAGCCAAAATTAATTGTGAAACACATTGAAAATTAGCTCCAACAAAAACTCCCATGGCAGCTGCTGTGTACACTGCCCCTTGTTGCATATCACTTGCATCTGCCTTCCATATTACCTCACCAATATCAGGCACATTTATGCTTGAAATTTCTTTGGCTCTCTTAGCTCCCCTTTTAACCACAACTTTATACTTTTTACTCCAATAATATTTTCCAAAGGATACAACTGCATCTTCTCCAAAATTTGTGATAACTTCAGAAGATGAAATGATTTGCTGGTGGACGCTAACCAAAGGATCACTTTGTGTTTGATTTAAAGGAATATCCATGCTAATAGGGACAATATTCATATGACAAAAAACAAAGGTAAAAGTGAGTGATGTAAAAGAATCACATATAGAAAAATCCTTCTTTTCAGGAAGAGTCATACAGACAGAAGGAATGTCATCCCGACATGTAGTGATAAGCTGAGATGATGAAAAAGAAGAAGCAGAACTATGAATAGGTGAGTCAACTGAAGCTGCCATTATTGATGACAAATTTACCTTGGAAAAACAATGTTGCAAATATAATGTACCTAACATACTGTAAAACCTTCGGATATTGGGGATAGATGACACAACGGTAGTCATAACAACCTCATCGTCTTCTTCCATGTTCATAGCATGACTCTCAATCTGAGCTGACAATAAACAAATTCCATTTTACAAAGAATATTCTTGTATAGCTGTATCTGACATTGAACATTATTGAACAAGCCTCTCCTCTTTCTTGTGAATTGAGATCAAAGAAATCAGCTTCTCTTTTTTCCATGCTTCTAGCAGTTGAGCCTGTTCAGAAACTGCTACAGTATTCAGCCTTTTAGGATTTACTTCAGTTAACTCTGTCTCATCTTGCAATTCAGACTCGACTTTTTCAAAATTCCTTTTGAGTTCTGCCCCTTTCTTTGACATATATTCGATGTTGTAAGAGAGGGGCTCAATGGACCTTCAAGAAAACCTCTCCCCTTATTCTCAAATTGAGCACCAATAGCAGTAGCAAACCTTGTTGCATGTTCTCTTGCTTCTTCTTCTCTATTCTCCTTCTCAAATAGGTGCAGTTCCACTCCCAGATTTTCAAAATTTATTTTGATTTCAACCCCTTTCTCCATCATATCTTACATTTTGAAAAGAGATGGGCTACATGGGCCTTGAAGGACACCTTTTCCCTTGTCCTTAGATTGAGTAGTAACAACAACAGCATACCTTGCTAAATATTCTCTCCCTTCTTGTTATGTCTTCTCCTTGTCAAGATCTTGTTTTAGTTTTAATTTATTTGCTCTTTCTAGCAGAATTCTTCTCTTAAGATCCTTTTCATACACGTACTGATGCAACCTTTTCTCTGGATCACTGATTTTATGAATCGCCTCCTAAAAAGTGGAAGCTCCTCGCATCATGGAATCATCAGGCTCATTTTCATGAACATATTGAAATTTGGCATGCTCCTGAGCAAATAGATTATGCAAAAAACCCACCAAATCATATGATTCTTTTGAATACCTCTCCCAAGCTCATAATAGAAATTTCCTTTCCCAACAAACACGCATGACCATCATTATGTACCGTAAGATTGCCAAGATTCAAAGAAAATTCAGGCCATGCCTTCTTCTTATGTTTGGTCAACTTGGAGAAAACCCCATCAATAAATGCCTGATAGGAAAATTCTTGAAGCACCATTCGATCTGGAACAATTCTCGGAAGCAAGTGCACTATATTGCTGCCCCAAATCCTTATGTAAGAGAAATATTCTCCTACATACGGTCGCCATAGAAAGAAATGAGTTCCCTAAATTTTTGAGAAAATGTAGGAGCATCAAATTTAAAAATTTTACAGTACATTGACCTAAGAAACAGGTCACAGAGCTCATAAACATGAGGTATGGAATTGTCGTCCCACATATTAGCACAATATATATGAACAAGTGGACATTTCTCCTTCCAATCCCAATTTATCTCCAGGAAACAAGAACATGCACAGAATGCATTGATAACAAACCCTGACATGTAGAAAGATGGTTTTCAGTTCACTGGGGTTTTCTGATATTTTTCAATTCCCCCCCACAAATTGCAAAACAGAATTTGCGCCCAGTAGAATGAATCACCTGTAAGCAAAACATGGTTCGCCACAGGGACCCATTTCTTTTTGAATAAGGAATAGTTAGGTAAGCCATATAACCTGAAAAACATGGCCGCCATCAATGAGAAAGGCTCTCTGAACCAAGAAATTGGATATGCCGAAAGTGAAATGGGAATTACTAGTGTTGGATATTCCAGCCAACTGTAACACCCCGGTTTTGACCCCGTTTGCATTGAACGTATATGATGTATATGTATTGTAATTAATCATGGTGTGGAGCTAGGAAAACGCCCCACCATTAATTGTTGTATTATGTTTCGGCGATGCCGATGGTATTTTGTGCTAGCCACTAACATTATGATGTTGGACACCATGTACATATGCAAAATTAATTAAAATACCTACAACCAGCTATGTCAATGCAACAATGATGAAAAGGGCATGATTTTCTTAAGGTTAACGGTGGGGGGATGTCTAATCCTTGGGAGCCATTGGGGAACAACCAGGTGTCAAGCGGTGAACCATCTAGCTGTCAGCCACCTTTCTATCTTATTCACCCTTCCTTGTCTCATCCACCAACCGTTTTAATTTTGCCAGAGTGGGTTGGGTAGTTATTACCCTTGGGGTTCGTATGCATGGGAATTCATGTGGTTGGTAGGACTTCCAGTCCTTTTCCCACAATCATACTCCACCAAGGGAGCGCATGCAGTCCTCACGTGGGAGGGGGCATGGAACAGTCACGAAGACACTCATTTTTCCTTCTTCGCAGGGATGTGTGTAGCTCTCTTCACGCTTTGGTCAGGGTCTGAATCGCGGGATGTTGGGGAAGTCTGTGTATGTGTTGGAAACCTTCACAATAGAGGTCGTATTCCTTCTTCTTACGTTGGGGAGAAGTCATGGTTGTCATCTGTACAAATTTGGTTTGTTGTAGGTTTGTTGTTGACTCATTTTGGCCATGATATGGCCATAAACGACTCTAGATTTGAATTGCTCAATCTAGGCTGGGTATTACCCAGTTGCCGTCCCGGTTTTGCTATGCGGTGGTGCTTCCCTCAAATACCAGAGCTGCGTTTTGCTGTGTATTTTTGTGGTTGTTGGTATTGGACTGTTTGGGAGTGGAAATGGAGCCTGAGTGTGCTTGATAAACCTAGTGGTGCAGGTCCATAGCTCTTCAGCGAATCCACTATCTTAGCGGACAGTTTCTCCAGCACTTCTCCAGTTCCCTAAATAGCCTGCTAAACCCACGGTATTGGCTGGATTATAACCTGTTAAACCCAACTGTGTTTGCTTGGATGAATTGTATACCTATGGTTACGTGTGGGCCTGCTAGTTCCCTTAAACCCTGTGGAATCATGCCCAGCTTGGGGGTGGCAGTGTTGCTAAGAGATTGATGAGCATACTAGCCTACGGTTAGGTGGAACGTTGCAGCGACGTAGTTGGTTGTGGGGCAAGCTTTCCCGAAGATAAGTATTCTTGTGCTTAAATCCTTGTAACTCTATTATTTTATGAATGAACAAGATGAATGCTTATATGCTGTGAATGTATGATGATATGCATTTTCTTTTGTTGTATGTTAAAGGATTCATGCATCTGCACAAGTATATTATCTGTGTAAGTTAACATATTTTCATCAGCATGCATTTCTATATATTCTATTATGTACATGTTTAACTTCATGGGGCTTGGTTAGCCCGGGTGCTTAGTTAGCACATTCAGTCGCATCCTCTTCGCCGGTCGGAGGGTCAAGGACGTGATACCAACATTTCACCACTTGGTAGTAATTCGATTTGGAAAGGAATTCATCAAAAAAAATTGTCGAGAAAAACTGCTTGGGAGTTTTCAAACCATAAGCCCTAGCAAACACTTCTAGACCAAATGAAGCAATAGAGATATTGTCAATATCATTAAACATTCGTTGGTTAAGGTTAACGCGATCCAATGCCCACTTAACAGGGTCTGTGTAAGGCATAAAAGGAGGTCTCTCCGCAATGCAATGGAGCTGAGAATTGCGTATGTTCATGTAAAAATGTTGGACATTAGTAACAGAGGAAAAATCATCACTGTAAAAAATAGAATAAATTCTGGACCAATCCAGATATGAGGATTCAGACACATACCCACTCGTGTCAGTGAAAACAACGGCATTGGGATCTTTGATTTTCTGCTCTTGAAGACTCGTTTTACATCTACTATTCCTGGTAGTAGCATATACCTTCTCTGATGGAATTTAACAACCATGTCTAAAAACAATTGAGAGTTTAAATTTACTAGAAAAAACAGTCAGCGAGTAAAAACTTACAGGTCAAAATCATGAGTCTACGCGCTCAGACACAGGAAATGCACAGTTAAAAACTCTGGCCAGACTGAAAAATCTTAAGTTCAATTCTTTAAAAGCCATATACAAGGGAAAAAATAATATTGACCGTATATTTCTTATGGATCAACGGACAAGTTCAATCAAACACCAAACATTAACATTTCCGATTTTTAGGTTATTTCACTTTTCCGCTATTTTTAATATCATGTTGTTTTCTTTAATATTCACTTAACCACACTATCCATTTTTTGTTTTTTATATTGATTGTACGTAAATTAAAGTTTAAATTAGATAATGCTTAAATATGATACATATTACTTGTTGACTACGATGCTAATGCCTTTCCCTTTTCCTATCATTTCTGAATTCATAAATGTCCTATCATGATATTTATATGTCGAAAATAAGAATTAGACAAATCACAAATCGAGAAACAATCATTCAGTCAAAAACCATGTGGGAAACCTGCTTTCCGATATGGAAAAGAAAAAGTCTAAAATTAGACAAATGAACGTTATTAAAATATAAAACAATATTCCCCGTTTTCGATATCTGAAATATAGGGAATCAGAA
This sequence comes from Pseudotsuga menziesii, assembly GCA_001517045.1. Classification (NCBI taxonomy): domain Eukaryota; kingdom Viridiplantae; phylum Streptophyta; class Pinopsida; order Pinales; family Pinaceae; genus Pseudotsuga; species Pseudotsuga menziesii. The sequence continues at coordinate 358,435 of LPNX010699646.1, read as the reverse complement.
ATCGGGAAGCCAAGAAATTATTTGAAGAAAAAACTAAGTTCGATATCCGATTCCTTGATCTTTTGATTTCGATTGAGGGTTTCAGAAATCAGAAATCTCAGATTTGATTGTACAGAAATCCAAATTCATAAATGTCCTATCATAATATTTATATGTCGGAAATAAGAAATTTAAACAAATCACAAATCGAGAAACAATCATTCAATCAAAATCCATGTGGGAACTCTAGTTTCCGATTGTCAAAATCATTAGTCTACACGCTCAGACACTGGAAATGCACAATAAAAAACTCTCGCCAAACTGAAAAATCTTAACTTCAATTATTTAAAAAGCCAACTTTCTGCTCTTTAATATCATGTTGTTTTCTTTAATATTCACTTAATCACTCTATTCATTTTTTGTTTTTTATATTGATTGTACAGAAATTAAAGTTTAAATTAGATAATGCTTAAATATGATACAAATTACTTGTTGACTGCGATGCTAATGCCTTTCCCTTGTCCCAGACATTTCCCAATTCATAAATGTCCTATCATGATATTTATATGTCAAAAATAAGAAATTTAGACAAATCACAAATCGAGAATCAATTATTCAGTCAAAAACCATCTCAAATCTCCGCTTTCCGATATGGAAAAGAAAAAGTCTACAATCAGACAAATGAACGTTATTAAAATATAAAACGATATTCCCCGTTTTCGATATCCAAAATATAGGGAATCCAAAATCGGGAAGCAGAAATCTCAGAGCTGATTGTACGGATATCCAAATTCATAAATGCCCTATCATAATATTTATATATCGGAAATAAGAAATTTATACAAATCGGGAAACAACCATTCAGTCAAAATCCATGTGGAAACTCCCGTTTCCGATATGGAAAAGATCGGATTTAGGTTTTTGTTCAAATAATTTTCTGAATTCCCTATTTTTGATTCCCCGATCTTCCGATTTCAATTGGGGATTTCGCAAATCGAAAAAATCTCAGAGTTGAATTCAATCCAATTTCTTTGTGAAATTATTATAGTCACTGTTACTAAGATACAACCCTATGGAAATGCATAATGTCGAAAATCCGAAACCCATATGTTGCGAAATTTAAATTCCGAATCCCAATTACCATTTCGAAAATGCCAAATGTTGAAAATCGAAAACGTGGATCTTGCGAAATTTATAATTCGACCATATGTTGTTTTTTATGCAAAAAATAGGATATCCAAAATTTTAAATTTCAAGATTGAGTTTTTTTTACTTAATAAAACTCAATTTTAAGTAGAGGTTAAAAATGCACAAGTTTGAAATTTTAATTCCAAACATAAATTTTATTTAGTGAAAATGTCTTAACCTAAAATTTCAATACTCAATATTAATATGCATTCTTCCAAAGCAAGTCACAAAAGTTGGGTTGCAAAAAGACAGAATATTTTTACCCTCTCGACATTTTTTTGCACTTCTCGATACAAATACTAATTAATACTAATTAATATGTTATTTATGAAATGCATATCACCTCGTGACACGTAAAAATGTAGAGAAAGAATAATTATTACAACAAACAATAAATAACTTACTAGTATGCCATTCAGGAAATGCATATCACCCGTGACAAGAAAGAAATTGACTTATTAAAATATTTAATATACCAATCATGAAATGGACTTCCCGTGACTCGAAAACATTTAAGGAAATAATTAATACTTTTAAGGATAAGGGATAAGGTAGTGGTGTTTTTTAATACTTTTAAGGATAAGCCATAAGGTAGTGGCCGAGTGGTAAAATCTATGAATTTTAAAATGAAAATCACGGATCCGAGTCTTTTTTGGTGCATTAGAATAAAATAGGGAAATTTTAAAAAGGATTTATATTTAAATATGTTAATAAAATAAAAGTTTTATGGTAATATTTTAAGGTTTATATTAAATATTTTTTTGATTTTTTTTATAAGATATATATTTCAACATATTAATAAAATGTAATCTTTATTTATTTCAATAATATTATTTGAATAAATTGAAATGAATATTTGACAATGATGATGGTTGTTAAAGTATGTTGAGACTAATTTTGATTATCTTAAAAAAGAGTTAAAAAGTTACTTAGATTGTTTTAAATTTTATTTGTGTTAGAAAAGCTTGAAGAGAAGTATTACTAAGTAAGTACAATTTTGTTGAGTTAAAATGTTATGAAGGTTATAATTGTTACAAATATTTTGAAATTGAGATCTAATATGGGTGTAATTGTCCAAAGATGACTTCTATATGGAGCTCATGAGAGTTAGTTCTTATTTTAACAAGTTTGATTTTCTTCTTTACTCATGTTAAAACAAAGAGATATTGTTAATCACCTCCTTATAATATCTTGATTTTCTCTTATCCTCTAATTCTATGAGCCATATAGTAATCTTAGGATTCCTCTTGTCATCCATGTTAATCACCTTGTGCTTATACATTAGGTATCTAGTCATACCATGCTCTTAATGGAAGATAGAGGTGTATTGCTTTTAATTTTATGATCATAGGTTATAAAAAGCTTCTTGTATATGCTCAATCCTTCTCCAAGATTCTTTAGAGATGTACCCTCAAACTTCACGATCATATTAGATATTCACAATCATATAAGATAGCAAGAGTAACAAGAATTTCAAAGAGAAATTTATTTTTATCCCATAGTTGAAGGTGTGTTGATTTACATTGTTTTCAAGATCAAAACTTTTAACCTACCATTTATCCTTTTCTCAATGTTAAAGTTCCATATATAATTGAAAGAAATATGATAATAATAATAATATTTATTTCAACAAATTAAAATGGATGATGGTTATGTACATATGCATTATAGGATTTTAATCTTATAATTTAATAAATTTTTTTATAGTAGAGAGATATTTATGTTGTAAAAACAATTGAATAACTTTTTGCAGTAATTAGCATATATTAAATTTAAAATATAAAAATCAAAATCCTTGAAGTGTAAATTGTTTTCTTCTTATATAAACAAATTTAAATATCAATATATATGATCTCTCTAAATGATTGATATATCTAAGTTTAAAATGAATCAATATTAATTTATTTTTAATTTTTATAAAAAAATTAAAATAAAACAAACATATGTGTAATAATTAAATTTATTTAATTTACATACAACTCTTCATTAAATTAAAAAAATATATATAAAAATAGTAATATGGAATATTTCTAATAATAAATTGTTCATTTTTATTTTCATTGTCCCTATTGGAACTTGTATCAACCTCCTAACTTAATAAATTAATATAAGATCAATCTTTTATATATAAAAAATATTTATGTTATAAAAAAAAATTGAATATATAAATTTTAAATATATTCAACATAATAATAAATATTTTTTAATATTTAATAACAAAAAAATCAATTTAATATTTTTAGATTATAATATATATATATTTAAATAGTTAATGTTTAATCAAATTTTTTTATTGGTTTTAAAAGAATTATTTGGATTATTGTACAAGTTTATTTCTATGCTCAAAAAGTTTAGAAACAAGTTGTTTTAGGTTGCCATAGTTTTAACATGTTAGAGGATTAGAGAGTTATGTATTGTAGCAAATGTTATGAAACTATGGTTTAATGTGTGTGCATGCAAAACAATCCAAGAGAAAGTGACTTTTATCCTCAATGTTTGTAATGTCACAGAGATGAGAAATCCTTTTCACCCATGCTGTTTTAGGAATTGTCCAACGTCCTGTTTCACTATGGAGCTCATGAGAGTTCGTTCTTATCTTGGATATATTAATTTTCATCTTCGAACTAGTTAAAGCAAATAGATATTTTTTATCGTCCATAATAGGATTTTAATGGTCTTTTTATAGTATCTTAATTTTCTTTTAACCTTTAATTATTTCTTGCCCCGCATTTTCTCTTTAAACTAAGACGTGACAATATTTTTAATATTATTGATAGCTTGCAAAGGGTCATTTTTGTCAATCCCCCAATGGTTTAACCAGGCCATGGAGTCGTTATACAAGTCTCTCTTGAGTCGTAGTTGTCTTGACTAGATTTTAAAACAATTTAGGAAGTTTATGGTCTAACATGTTATTTATCTTGTACTTGTAAATCAGCTACCTAGTCATAGCAATGCTCATGTTGGGGTAGATCCACTTCTAGAAGTAGAATAAGATAGGGTGTATTGCTTTTAATTTTGAGGCTATACATTATGAAACTCTTTTGGATTTGTTCAATCTTTCTCTAGGATTCTCTAGAGATGCTACACCCCCAAACTTCACAACCGTATGAAAAAGATAACAAGAGCTATAAGAGTTTCAAAAAGAAACTTATTTTTGTCCCACGTCACAAGGTTTGTTGATTTACAATTGTTTTGAAAACCAAAATAAGCTTTCCACTCTCCATTAATCCTTTTCTCAATGTTATAATTCTAGTTGGCTTGTGATGAATATGAAATATTTGTAGGGAGACACTTCCTCCAAGTTGATATTGTCATATACAAAATTAGCATGAGTGACTTTTTTGGTCATAACTTTTGTTTTGTTGATGTTAACAATCACACCCATATTGAAGCAGAAATCCTTATCAATATTAAAGGGGCACTTTGCCATAAGAACTATATCAACTAAGGATGGTGATTATAGCAACTAATTAGGTAGTGTCACTGCAACCTGCTTCTTTTAAACAACCTCCTAGCTTATTGATATATGCCAAAAAAAGATCAAGAAAAAGAGGCAACATTTCTTAACTCCAAAAGTACAATTAATATCTTTCGACCACTCCCTCACTATTCTTAAATTTTGCAATAACAATACATGGTTAGCTCTAAAAAAAACCTTTTACCTCTAACTCAATGATTTTTTTATCATCTCTCACTAATCCTATTAACTTGATTTATTTAAATAAAACCTCTCTAACTAAATTTTCATTAACTTTATATTTTGAAACCATATTTTTTTTCCAATAACATAAACTTGATTTATTCAAATAATAATAATTAACCATCTTTTTATTAATTTATAAATTTAAACCAATGCTTATTATTTTTTTATTAATTTTTTTTAAACAATATTTGTTTTCCAATAATATAAAGTTGATTCATCCAAATAATAATTAACCATTTTTATTAATTTAATAAATTTAAACCAAACTTGTTATTTTTTTTCAGAAAAAATTCCAGTCCTTGTTATTCATTTAAGAATCAAAGGGCATCTTATACATGTCATCCATATAAAATGGACTTTCAAGTAATATAGAAGATAATGAGGATCCCACTAAGTACCAAACCATACTCCCTTGAGAGAGAAATATAGGAGGCCAAAAGTAACAGCGGACAAATCTCAGCAAGAGAATCCCAAATACATCTCATCACCGAGCTGAAAGTAGAAATAAAAGGAAATGACAATCAATCCTAAGAATCAGAGAGCAAGATCTATAGGCTAATAGTCTCCTCCCATACTGCTTGGAGCCCTTTTGTCAAACATATTTAAACAGTGCCAAAAAAGAGAAAAGGACAAAGTCCCGGCACAAGACTAAAAAAGTCAAAAATTTCCATGATCCAAGATCATACCATTCAAATGTTCAGAAAAGATACCAAAACCAGGATCCAACTCGAGTGCTGATTGTGCTCTCGATAGATACGATTGATTGTCAAAGATGGAAAGTGCTGAATGTGTGATCTAATATCCTTGCGCCAATGATACAAAAATGGTGAGTTCAGGGATGGGATACGATTAGCCCAATTGACAATGATCAGAGAGTCACCATATATGGAGTGCAGAGGGATCCCCATAATCTTAGATACAGCAAGAAGTGCCCAGAGAGCAAGTAGCCCAGCTTTATTGTTTGTGCTGGAGCCACAACCAAGAGAGAAAGCAAAAAAATGTAGTTTGCTTAGGTGAAGAACAAAGCCTGCTCCTCCTAGGTCTTTTGCTGCCGCCCCATCAAAGAAGCCACATGGATAAGACAACGGAGGACTTTTGCTGCTGCCCCATCAAAGAAGCCACATGGATAAGACAACCGAGGATTGGGACCAATAATTCTACTCTTTTGCTTAAGCATTTTAGCTGGATGCAGATAACAAAGAGATTTTACCTGATAAAATATGGCGGTGGCTTATTTTATCATTTACTTTATTTTTTGAAACAATATTTGTTTTCCATTAATAAACTTGATTTATCCAATTAATAAATACCGTTTTTTTATTAATTTAATTTATTTAAACCAACACTTATTATTTTTACATGTTAGGATTTAAACATTTTCCTATTATTTTAATATCGAATCTTTAAAATCCGTGCAACCACCTCCCAATGTCACCTTTTATTTTTTAAATTAAACTTTACCTCAGCCGTAACATAGATCTATGTGAATGAGTAGAAGTGGTATACGGGGGGAAGTTTGAGGTCCCCCATTTTTTGTTTTTTTAATCAACTTGAGCTAAATAAATATATTCACGGCCCACGGGCACCATTTTCAACAATCGATGGAGAGATTGATATTTAGAAGGTCGATACATTCACGTCACTTCCAATTGGATTGAAAAACTCCATAAGTTAATACAAATATGTCTATATTAACCATCACATCGGATCAAAAATCTCGATTATTACAAATGTGTCTATCATACCCGTCCCATCACCAGCCAACCAGCAAATGATCGTGGCTACAGTTTACAGACGCACAATTTGTCTTTGGTGACTGGTCGTGGAATACTGAGCACGTGGGCGGGAACGAGTAGCAAACTGACACGAAAACTTACGTACAGTCCCACTCCCAGCCATTACAGCTGGATCTAATCCAAACCGTCTCCCTCGTGCTAAGATTTCCGTGTCGTCTCCGCAGATTATCCCGGCCGCCCCAAAATTATTGAACCTCCAACCTTCCTATAAAGCCCTGAAGAATCCCGTTTCGTTCTACATGGGTGGCGGATCTGCGTATCGCACTATTTTCCATTTTTCATTCTTCAGTCTTGCTCCTGTTTCTGTTTCTGTTTCTGTTTCAGCATGGATCCTTACAGGGTACATCACATTTTCTCTCCATTGCTTTTCTTTAGTGCCACTGCAGGATGTTGGGACTGGACTTTCATACTTATGTTTGATTGTATTATATTAATTTTGCAGTGTTAAATTTAATGGTGTTCTTATAACATTATGGAAATTAGATTGACTATATTTTTATGTTATATTTTGACTCTACCTGTGACAGCATCGACCATCAAGCGCTCACAATTCGCCCTACTTGACGACCAACCAGGGAGCACCGGTGTGGAATAATACATCTTCCTTAACCGTTGGACCGCGAGGTAATATATTGCCCAACATTCACATTTCATTTCAGTTAAAGATTCGCTTGCATGGCCGTCTATTTGTATTTGTATTCACAAGTTATTTAAGTACAATTGTCTATGATTTATGATCCTATGCTTCATTTGATACCATGGTGCAGGTCCGGTTCTGCTTGAAGATTACCATTTGATCGAGAAGTTTGCAGCGTTTGACAGAGAACGAATTCCTGAGAGGGTCGTACACGCGAGAGGGGCGTCTGCAAAGGGTTTTTTCGAGGTGACCCACAATATCAACAATCTGACCTGTGCAGATTTCTTGAGGGCGCCTGGCGTTCAGACGCCTGTGATTGTCAGGTTTTCTACTGTTATACACGAACGTGGGAGCCCCGAGACTCTCAGAGACCCCAGGGGTTTCGCTGTCAAGTTTTACACCAGAGAAGGAAACTTTGATATAGTTGGTAACAATATTCCCGTTTTCTTCACTCGTGATGCGATCCAGGTAATTATTTAATTCTGCATATCAATTACATTTGCGTTTTATAAGCTGACTAGATCAAAACGAGTCCAAGTGCTAATTCGACAGTGGGTACTGTTTTGGATGGACTAGTTTCCGGATGTTATTAGAGCTCTGAAGCCCAACCCCAAGACACACATTCAAGAACCATGGCGCTATCTGGATTTCATGTCCCACCTTCCGGAGAGCTGTCTTACGTTCCTCTATTGGTTCGATGACTGGGGAATCCCTTCTGACTACCGCCACATGGATGGCTATGGCGTTCACACATTTAAGGTCACCCTTCCTGTTTCTATGAATCATGTTATACCAAAAAATTCATTTCTATGTTAATGTGTGAATGAATTGTGCGCTTGTTTCCTTCCTAGAGAGCAAGCATTAAACTCTTCATGCTTTTATTTTTGAATGCAGCTGATCACCAAAGAAGGTAGAGAAACCTACTGCAAGTTTCATTGGAAACCTACATGTGGATTGAAGTTTTTGCTTGACGAGGAAGCTGTGATCGTGGGAGGTAGCAATCACAGCCACGCTACCAAAGATTTAACTGATGCCATAGCTTCTGGAAACTACCCTGAATGGAAGCTCTATATCCAGACTATGAATCCAGCAGATGAGGATAAGTTTGACTTCGATCCGCTTGATGATACTAAGATTTGGCCTGAGGATCTCTTTCCCTTGCAGGTATTCTTCTTAATGCATGAAAAACCTTTGTTTTCTTAGGACGTGTCTACAAAAATGACAAACACAAATGGTTAATGGCTAATTTAATTCAAGCGTTTTATGGATTTTTTGGGGGTTTGTGTTGTGGTGCAGCCTGTGGGTCGGTTGGTATTGAACAAGAACATTGACAACTTCTTCAATGAGAATGAGATGTTAGCATTCAATCCGGGTGCCATAGTTCCTGGCATATACTATACCAACGACAAAATGTTTCAGACTCGAACGTTTGCATATGCGGACACACAGCGCCACAGGCTTGGCCCAAATTACATGCAGCTTCCTGTGAATTCACCCAAGTGTCCTCATTATAACAACCATCGTGACGGTTCCATGAACTTTGTTCATAGAGATGAGGAAGTATATCATCGTCAATAATCCTCCCTATTACTCATCTTCATTACCATCACACCATTTTGTAGTAAATAAAAAAAACATATAATATTTGAACTTTTAAACTTTTGACTATATTCATTTTTCTCAGCAAGAGCAAACATTAGGGTACTGTTTAAGAGGATATGTAGATACTGACCGGGAATATATGAACCCCGTTGTGTGTAGGTGGATTACTTCCCGTCACGATTCGATACAGTTCGGCCTTCTGAAAAAGTGCCAATTCCTACAGATGTTATCACTGATCGGAGGATTAAGGTACTTTGCATATCGTATACAAAGCTTTTGTATGTGGTTAGAAGCTTAGAATATATATAAGTTTATGTGGTTTAGCAGCCATGATAAATCTTGGGGAATTTCTTTCACAGGCCATCATTCCGAAAGAAAATAACTTCAAACAGCCGGGGGATCTCTTCCGATCATGGCCACAGGACAGGTAGGAACTTACATTGCTATTTGTGCGCACATTTGATAAACTCTGTATTATATCCTGTAATACTAAAACAAACAACTTGAAAATGTTGGTCCTGTAGACAAGAGAGATTTATCAAACGCTTCGCAGATGTGGCCTCTGATCCTAAAGTAACCCCACAGATCAGGAGCATCTGGCTATCATACTGGGCTCAGGTATGGTTTGATATTTATATTTGTTTATAATGATTATATGATAAGTTAAAGGTTGAATGCAGGGAAGTAAACCACACTTTCTCATTATTATTATTAAGGATATTTAATAACATTTACTGTAATCTGGATGGGCAGTGTGACAGGGGACTTGGCCAGAGGTTGGCTTCCCGTCTGGGAATGAAAGCTTTGATGTAATCAGATCACGGAGTCACTGTACATGCACTGTTACTTCTTAGTGCTACCGAATAATTTGGTATATTATAATAATCAGAATGTGGGTTGCCAATAATAGTGTATTATCTATTTTGTATTTTGTTCAAGAGATGATTGAAATCTCAAAGGCTGAGTAAGTCTCAATCCAAACAATCTCAAACTTTGAGGTCTCAATTATTGGCATTTGGAAGCTAATAATGTGAAAATTGTACTCATAGGTAAGTTTCTTATGAATAATAAAATTGTTTTTATTAGGTGGATTTTGTGAGATTTTCTGAAATGATGAATGTCTTTATTTTTTATATATAAAAAATTAATTAATATTAATTTAATGAAAATATAAATTTTTTAAATATATATATTTTTAATTGAATAAAAAAAAATAAAAAAAAAAATTTTGTTATAGTTTTTGGTAATTAATATTTTTTGAATAAAAATATTAAATTTTTAAATATATATATTTGTAATGTGAATATAATAATAAAAAAATTATTATGTTTTTTTTAATAAAGAAGTTTTGTGATTAAATTATGAATTATGAAAAATTATATTTGTATTATTAAACATAAAATTTGTTATAGATAAATGATATTTACACTATTTACAACCTATTTTATTAAAAGGTGATGAGCAATGGGTTAATTATTTTATTTTAAATTTTTTATCATAAATTTTATAAATTGGGTTGTTTAGCAACACATTCAGAGGTTGTGAGGCTAATAATATTCATTTTATTTTGATATTTTAATGCTGTAAAAAGACATTTTATGAATCAAATTTGTTTTTTCACAAAAAAACCTTTAGTGCTATTTATATTAAATCAATGAAATAATACAACCTTCTTAGAGTTCTTTACAAAACTTTTCATCAGATATACAATACATAACCCAAATGATTCAATCTTCAAGCTACTTAAGAAGACTTTCTTTCAGTGATAAAAAGACAAAAGAACATTTGCTCTATCTTCAGATCAAAAAATCTTTCAAAGTTATTCTTCCCTTCCATATATTCCTAAATACTTGCAAATCCAAACAAAGATGAGAGTGCTTCTTATCTTTCAAAGGTATTCTTCTCTTCCATATATTCCTGAATACTTGCAAATCCAAACAAATATGAGAGTGCTTCTTTTGAAAGTGAGTCTGTTGTAGCATTGAAGCACCTCGAAATATGGCTGAAAGTAATGCTTGCAAAACACTTTTTAATCACTTGGATTTTATATAAAACCTGCAGTTTTGAAATATCATTCTGCCATCTATAATAATATTTGAGTCACCATAAATACTGAGATCGGATACTCCAATAAGAGAAGCTTTAAGAAGAAGACCATATAAAATTAAGAGTTCAGCTTTTGTGTTTGTCCTTGGACCACCACCAAAACTGAAAAACAAAAAATGATCTTTACTTTAAGTTAAACACAAAGCCACATCCACAGTTATACAATTTGGATGCACCATGAAAGAATCCAATTACTCCATTTGAAACCTCTGCTGGCTTAAATAGATTTTTGGTGATCCTTTTGTACACAAGATTCTCATATTCCTTAAATAGATTCAAACTTCTCATGCTGCAAATATAAACATTTGGTTGATTAGCTAGAAAAATAGAGGAATTCCTAGAAATCCATATAGACCAGGAGACAAATTGGTAGCAATTTATAAAGATCTTCCTTAGTAAACCAGTTTTGAAAAGAGTCTTATAAACTGCCAATTCACCAGCAATAACTAATACCAAGATGGTATTTTATATTTTTCCAAACATCCAAACAGAAAGGAGATTCCGCAAATAAATGAGAAGTAGATTCACCTTCATTTTTGCACAAAAGACAAATACTAAGACCCTGGCAACCTCTATTCAGTAAATTTTGCCAAGTAAGGATTTTTTCCCTAGGGTTTAACCACTAGAACCATCTTAATGCTATTTGGAAGATTCATGATGAAAATGGTTTAATGACTCACTCTTAGGATAAGATTAAAATGGCAGCAAAATCATATTTTAAATCTCTATTCAAAGATCATCAGAAGGCTCTTATTGGTAATCAACTAAAAGTTTTGGAACTCTATCCCTCTTTTTTTCAAAAGAAGATGGATTGGACATAGCGGCAGATAAATTACTCTGGATGAAATTCAGAATGTCTTGCATAAATTTTCTAAGGATAAGAGTCTTGGACTAGATGGTTGGACAATCGAGTTCTTCCTGGCTTTCTTTGATATCTTAGGGAAATATTTACTTGAGTTAGCAGAATTTTCCAGAATAAAAGGATTTATGTATGGAGTCCTAAATGCAACTTTTATCACTTTAATCCCTAAAAATGACAATCCAATTTCTTTCAATGATTTTAGGCCCATAGCTTTGTACAACTTGATCTACAAAATGATTTCAAAAATAATCGCTGATAGATTAAAGCCTTTTCTTTCTAAATTTATATCCAAAGAACAGTTTGGCTTTTTGGATAATAGGCAGATTCTTGATGCTGTAGGGACTACCCAAGAATTTTTACATACTGTTAAGGAAATGTTGATGTATTTGTAACTTTAGAATGTATTCACTTGTATATCGTATGTGTTGTACCTCGATGTTTATTCCGAGAAGTATCTATAATGTAATTGAGTCATGTCATGCCCCGATGTTTTGATCGGGAGATTCAATAAGTAAAAAAGTCAAGTAAAGTCATTGAGGTTAACCCTCCATTGTAAGTCGAGGCAATAGTACCCACAATTGTGTCAAGGTTAACCCTCCTTGCTGATCGGAGGGCAAAGTCCCCACAGTTGTGGGGCACTAGGGTTATTAGAATCTCCTAGAGATGTCGGCCCTAGTAAGTAATTGTTAAGTGGGGCCGACATGTTGAAGTGGACATTAAGTGAACAAAAGAATATAAATAGAGAGTGAGTCACTCTATTTATCACACACACACTCACTCACTGGGGTGCATGAGTGAGAGAGAGAGAACAAGCTGTTGGAGATCATCTTTATGTTTTCGGGTTTTACTATTGCCATTAGTGCTCATTCTATCTCTGAGGAAGTTGCAGGGTTTTCTACTTTATAGTTTTCCCGAGGAAAACTCTTTGTGTCTCTTGTCTCTTGTGTTTATTGTTGTGCATGTTATTCTCTCAAATAAGATCCTTAGATCATATTGCTTAAATGATAAAAATCTAACATGGTATTAGAGCTAACCTGAGAAGAAGACATTGTGCAGCTGCAGAAGCTAGGGCTTATTAATTTTTGGGTCTCTCTCCACAATCCATCAGCAAAAGTATGCCAGGATTACTCTCCATTGAAGGGCGCATCTTTCTGTCGAAGTGGGATTCGATTATGAGCATTTTCAGTTTTTGGTGCGGGAAATTAGGGCTTTTTATAGAAGAGGAATTTTTGAGTGAGCCCAACATAGAATTTCTCTCCTCATCAAAACCGAATTTTAGAGACCTGGTTCAATATTTTTGGTTGGGTGTAACTCTGGGAAAGTCAAACCCTAGTTTGACCCTGGGCTGGAAAAACTCTAAATACTAAAACTGATAAGTTTTGGTACATTCACTATATATCAGGATTGTTAAAGTCTCAGGGGCCAAAAATTTCTCAGGCCAAAGATACATTCCTGATGTATACTGTGTCCAAGTTTCATCCTATGATTCGCTATATTCTAGGAGATATGATTCCTCCAAGTTAGGGTTCTAGCCTCTCCCAGGATTCATCCCTAAATAGGACACCTGGGGAGAATTGCTATATCTCGGGCTACAGAGGTCCAAATGAAATTTCTCAAGAAGTTATAGAAAGGGAACATAATTTAATTTCAATGCTCAAAGTTTTATACCCCGAATATAAAACAACGATACGTGGAAATCCGTACAACTTTGATATTCTGAACAGTCCTGAAAAAGGTCACCTTGGGAAACCACTCATAATTGCCAATTGATGAAACCGATTCTAATGAAAACTGTTGTGTTGGAACAGGAACAAGAGAGGATACCTCAGTCCAAAGTTTCAGACATAGAGGAGAACTAATTATGGAGATACATCATAAACAATATCAGGTATTTCTGCAAGAAAATTGGAAAACTAGGGCTTCCTATTCCGGGAGCTTCCCTCCACTATTTTCAGAAAAAGAGTACATTAGACATCTCACCTTGAAGAGGTCTGTCTTTCTATCCAATCAGATCTGAAAGATTCCAAGTTTTGAAAATTAGGGTTTCTTTGACAAACCCTAGATCAGCCAGCTTCGAAACGAGGATGGACACCTCAAATCAATAAGATCTAATCTTTTGCTATTTTCATTTGAGGTTCTCATTTCAAAGTGATCTATCACATCAGCTAGATGATAATATTGGTGAAGTTGACAACTTCCAAGCATGGAAGTATATGATCTCTCTGAAGAAAATGAATTGGACACCTACATAAGTAGAGAGGTTCCAGTTCCAGAGGGAGATAATGCTAAAAGCCTTACACCAGAAAAACTTGGTCAAGGCCAAGAACATCATTGCTGATTCAATCACGGATCACCTTATACCACAAGTGTCTTCCCTAAAGACACCGAAATAGATGTTTGATTCCTTGACCAAGCTATTTAAAGGGAAGAACATAAATCAAAAGACGACTTTGAGAAACCAGTTGAAGAATGTGAAGATCCAGAATGCTGAGACCATACAGTCATACTTTACAAGGGTATCTCAAATCAAAGAACAACCTGAAGAAGTAGAAGAAGAAGTGGAGAATGTAGAAGTTGTGATAACTACCTTGAATGGCCTCCCAGGATCATGGGATTCATTCATTCGAGGAACGTGTGCCAGAAGGAAATGATTACTTTCAGCAGACTCTGGGAAGAAGAAGAAGCTCGACTCATAATAAGAGAAGAGAAGATGGGAGCAACTGAAGATCAAGCTCTCACCATCCAAAGAAGATCCCTCAAGCAATGAGGAATATGAAGAACTCAATCTCTTATCCATCTTAGCATTTGGATAAGAAGCGATGCTATTATGAATAAAGAAGATGATGAAGCTGAAGGCTCAAGAAAGAGTCTACCCACGAAACAAATAAAGATAGGTATTTCATTGTCATTTCATGATATTGTTTTTTTATGCATTTGTTTATATTCAATTGATGTATTATGCATGATAGAATGTTTTCATTAATGACAGTATATGCATGTCATGGGTAAGTAGCTCATGGTGCTATACAACTCTCTATTACTACTTATCTAGAATGAAACCTCTTTGCTGACATATTGGATTAGTGCACAATCTCAATGTTGTCCTGGTAGATATGGAAGGCATCTAGAAAGTTTCCATGAGATATGGATGAATGTTGTATTGGCTAGAATAGTTGCATGATCAAATATTTAAGAATAAGAATTTTTCATTATAAATATCCCTTATGAAATGTTTCAAACCATACAAATGCATTTGACTTGTAGGAAATATCGTGTACATAATCACCTACAAGAAAAGAAGGATGAGACTTGTTCCAAAAAACAAGTGATGACAGATAAAGAAGAAGATGACGATACTTTCAAAGAATTGAAGAGGCCTCAGACATAGTACAGTTATGTGACACTGTTGAGCAACATCATTGATGTATATCCTTCCAGTTATGAAAGAAAGGGAAGGAGAGTACTATTTCAAGAAGAATGATGTCTAGGATGCAACATCGAGACCTGAAGGGAAGTCCGTAGTATCTTCCATATGGATCTACAAAGATCTAGCATGCAATAGATGGAAACATCATACAAGGCAGGATTCGTAGCACGAGGCTTGTCACGGAAAGAAGGCATAGACTACGAAGAGACATTTGTAGCCACCAGAATTTAAGACACATGATAGGCAGAATCATGTATGCAAATGAAAGAAGGCCTTGTACGAGCTCAAAAGGCACCCATGGGATAACACATACATGAGGATCTTGAATATCACCTAGAGTGATGAAGATCTTAACCTTTGCTACAAGGTTGAAGATGAAAGCCTATAAAGGATGACAAGCTCACAGATGGGTGCGACAAGAGCTTTTGAAAAGGTTCAAGATAGAGGATCTTGGTATCGAGTATAGATACATAGAATAATAGTAGCATAGGAATCTACTTGTCACTCCAGTACAGAATGTTTCAATGCATAAAGTACAAAAGGAGGAGGGAGAATGATGCTCCGCTTCAGAGGGAGTGACTGCAGAAGATCCTGAGGTTCGACCTGGTACAACATGATGGATAGCTTAGTGATGACTCTAGGATTTACTGAGAGTAAAGCGAATTCCAACCTTTTCTTCAATGTTGAAGGTGGAAGACCAGTGATGTTCCTGTTATATGTCGATGACTTGTTCTTGACAGAAAAGAGGAACTCATTAAGGTTGCAAAGCATGCAGTGAGGTACCTAAAGGGTACAGTTGAGTATGGGCTCAAGTATGATTCGAATCAGAAGATTAACCTAGAGGGTTATGTGGATTCGTATTGGGCAGGTAGTTCCATTGATAGGAAGAGCACTTCAAGGAGCTAATTCAGTATGAGATCAGGTTTGATCTCTTGGTTTAGCAGGAAGGAGTCCTGTATGGCACTGAGTATAGCCGAGGAAAAATATGTTGCCACTTGCTATTTGGGAGGTAGTATGTTTCTTTTGAAAACTACTATTTGATTTGGTTGATATGACTTGCATTTTTGTATGATGCAGAGGGGGGAATTGAAGCTCCAGTATGTGATCCATATCGAGATCTCTCGAAAGAGGGAGTTCTAGCATATCTGGTGAGACAAGTTGTTTAAGCATAAATCCAGACAAAGCTCATAGGTTTCTCAGACGTAAATGGTCCTGTAGGTTGTCCTCAGATGTAATAGGTCCTAGAGAAGCTCACAGGTTATCCTTGGACGTAATCAACCCTGATGTGATTCTATGCTAGAAATGGCCATAGTGAAGTTTGAGTAATTCAGGGAGAAGCTTGGTGTTCTCCAGATCGAGGTTCCTTCCAAGAGGAAGTGATGAGTCCATGAGACATTATGACATGGTGAGAGGATCGGTTCCTTCCATGGTCAGATGTAAGGGATGAGCCATTCTGTCATGGTGAGAGGATTGGTTCCTTCCATGATCAGATGTGAGTGATGAGCCATTTTGAGGTGACTGTGAGATGTGTTCTCACATGATCAGATATGAGCATTGAATTCCATTCTCTGAATGGAGGAACCTGGTCAGCTACTAGGAATTTCAGTCTAGGACTGAAGCTCAACTTTAGTGCTGAGATGCCATTCTCTGGGAGAATGGAGGCACCTGGTCAATTACTAGGAATTTCAGTCTGGGACTGAAGCTCAACTTAAGTGTTGAGATGCCATTCTCTGGGAGAATGGAGGAACCTGGTCAGTTACCAGGAATTTCAGTCTAGGACTGAAGCTTAGCTTAAGTGCTGAGATGCCATTATCTAGGAGAATCGAAGCACCTGGTTAGTTACTAGGAATTTCAATCTAGGACTAAAGCTCAACTTAAGTGCTAAGATGCCATTCTATGGGAGAATGGAGGTACCTGGTCAGTTACCAAGAATTTTAGTCTAGGACTGAAGCTCAGCTTAAGTGCTGAGAGGCCATTCTCTGGGAGAATGGAGGGACCTAGTCAGTTACCAGGAATTTCAGTCTGGGACTGAGAGACTTTCTGACATGATGTGTGATGAGTTTCCTATCATGGTCAGATGTAAGTGCAGATCCTTTCTGACATGATGTGTGATGATTTTCCTATCATGTTCAGATATAAGTGCTGAGCCTTTTGACATGGTTGTGATGTGTTTCTGACCATGGTTAGATATAAGCGTTGAAGAATATGAAGACCTACATGGAGGCTAGGCCTACAACCAACATGAAAAAGGGATGGCTCTGTAGAACTTCTTGAGATGAGAAGAATGAAGAGATAGCACCATTTTATTGAGATAGCAGAAGCAATGATAATGATGATGATCCGGTTTTGATGATGATCCAGTGATGATCCAGTTTTGATGATGATCTAGTCATGATCCAGCTTTGATGATGATCCAGTGATGATCTAGTTTTGATGATGATCTAGTGATGATCAAGTTTCGTTGATGATCTAGTGATGATCCAGAACAAGTGATGATCTAGTCTTGATGAAGATGACTTGACAATGAAGATGGCTTGAAGATGAAGATGACTTGATGATGATCCAGATGATACAGAGAAGAAGACTTGTGTTGATAAATTGTGTTGAGAGAATACCTTCCTAGTTAAGAGGGAGTGCTGATGTATTTGTAACTTCGGAATGTATTCACTTGTATATCTTATGTATTGTACCCCGATGTTTATTCTAGGAAGTATATAGAATGTAATTGAGTCATGTCATGCCCTGATTTTTCGATCGGGAGATTCAATAAGTAAACAAGTCATGTAAAGTCATTAAGGTTAACCCTCCATTGTAAGTCGTGTTGAAATATTGTAACTTCGAAGAATATTCTATATGTATATTTTGTGGTCTCCGATGGTCCTACCAGGAGAACCACTTGTATTACTTTGTATCCCGATGCTTCTAATTGGAAGAACTAATAAGAGTCATGAGGTAGTCCCCTCTAATTGTAAAGGTGGGTCATTAGCACCCCAATGTGCTTACTTGAGCCTACATGTGTAACTCGAGCCTACATGATTTAACTCGAGCCTACATGTCAAATGAGTTAATTCAAGTGAATGGATGAATATAAATAGAGGTTTGGTGCTCCTCATTTGATACACACACTCTCACTTGTATAGCGCATTTATGGAGAAGAGAAGAGTAGTTGGAGAGGGAGGAGGATCATGCTTTGATCTCCTTTTTGGTTTTACCTTTTATCTTTTTGGGGCATCTATATTGAGGAAGCTTTTGCTGGGTTTTTCCCTTTAGGGTTTTCCCAGGATAAATCTTTGTGTTCCTTTTGTATGGTTGTGCTTGTCTATCTTTCGGTGATCCTGTTTATATGCTTTTGCTATGAAAATGAAATGAAATACTAATGATCTAGCTTAGCATTTGAAATTTTAACATGGTATCAGAGCCACCCTGAAAGAAGACATTGTGCCGCTACAGAAGCTATGGATTCTTAATTTTTGGGTCTCTATCCATAATCGATCAGCAAAAGAAGGCTAGACTAACTCTCCATTGAAGGGCGCATCTTTCTGTCGACGCGGAATTCGATTTTGAGCATTTTCAGTTTTCGATGCAGGAAATTAGGGATTCTTGCAGAAGAAGAATTTTTGAGTGAGCCTAGCATAGGATTGATATCATCATCAAAATCAAATTTTAGAGACCTGGATCAATATTTTTGGTTGGGTGAAACTCTGGGAAAGTCAAACCCTAGTTTGACCTCGAGCTAGAAAAACCCTAAATACTAAAACTGCGATGTTTTGGTAAATTCGCTATATCCAGAGATTGGAGAAGGTTTAGGAGCTAAAACGTTCAGAGGCCGAAGATAAAATCTTGATGTACAGTGTGTCCAAAATTAAGGCTCATATTCACTATATTTTGGGAGATATGATCCCTCCAAGTTAGGGTTCCAGCCTCTTCCAGAATTCATCCCTAAACAGGACACCTAGGGAAAATTGCTATAGCTTGGGCTACTGAAGTACAAATTGAATTCCCGAAGATGTTCCAAAAAAAAAATGGACTGTACTTTCTATGGTCCAAATTTTAGAACCAGAATATTAAACAGTGACACGTGGTAGGTCATACAACTTCACTATTCTGAACAGTTCTGTAACAAGTCACCTTGGGAAAAGGATCATAAATCCCAATTGGTGAAACCAATTCTGATGAAAAATATGGTGTTGGATCAGGGACATGCGAGGTTACCTCAGTGAGACATTTCAGATGCAAAGGAGCACAATCTCAATGATGTTATGGTAAAGATGGAAGACATCTAGAAATTTTTCGTGAGACATGGATGAATGTTGTATTGGATAAAATAATTTGTTGTTATGCATATGTTTTATAGTTCTAACCATGTAACTGGTGCATTTGAATTGTAGAAAAGGTCATGTACAACCTCCTACAAGAAAAGAAGGACGAGACTTGTTCCGAAGAACAAGTGATGACAATTCAAGATTCACTCCAATAAACATGAATCTGAAGCTCCCAGGGTCAGAGACACCATAACGGAAGAAAGAGCTTCAGAAAGTGGTAGATCCACCTTGAAGGATGGATACCACCATGGGTATGAGAGATAACTCAAGATGAAGAAAAGAATGCTATGAAAGAAGCTATGATCAAAGAATAACAGTTGATCATGGGGAATGATGTCTACGATATGATTTCAAGACATAAAGGGAAGTACGTAGTATCTTCCATATGGATCTACAAGAAAAAGTGTACAAAGTAAGGTTCATGATTTGCCTCAGAAAGAATAGACTATGACATGACATACTCTATTGATCAAGCATAAAACCACCTGTTCAGAATGAAGAAGGAAGATAATACTCCACTTCAGGGGGAGTGACTACAGAAGATATCTGAGTTCAACATGGTAATGACATGATGGATAGCTTCTTAATGAATTGAGACTTTACCAAGAGTAAAGTGGGTTCCATCCTTCAAAGCTAAATGCAAAAGACTAGGATATATTGTTGATCTGATAAGACAAACTCATGGAAGATGTTATGATGAAAGAATACTAGAATGATGTTTGGGATATAGAACTCAAACCAGAAAGAAAGAATGTGGTATCTTACAAATGGATTTGCAAGATAAAATATGTTGCTGATAGAAGTAAGGAAAGAATTGTAGCTAGAGGTTTCTATAAGAAGGAGAAAATTAATTCTGAAGAGACACTTACTCCAGAAAGCAAGGTACACTTCCTTCAGAATTATGATGGTAGTTGCTTCCATGATGAAGTGAAGACAATCCTTCCTTAATGGTATGATTTGGGAAGAGTTTTACATCGAATAGTCACAAGGATTTGAAGTTTAAGACCGATGGACTCATATATGTAAGTTGAAGAAGGCCCTCTATGGCATGAAGCAAGCTCCCAGAGCTTGGTATGGAAGGATACACAGTTTCCTATCAATTATGGGTTTTACCAAGAGTAAAGTTGATCCTAACCTTTATCTCAAGGTTGTAGAAGATGAAACTGTCATCCTGTTATTATATGTGGATGACTTATTCTTGACAGAAAATGAGAAACAGATCATGGAAAGCAAGAAGAAACTAGCAGAAGAATTTGAGATGAAAGACCTTGGGTTAATGCATTACTTCCTAGGTCTGATGGCAGAGTTCAGAAGGAATCTTTCTCAACGAGGGAAAGTATGCGGTAGAGATATTGAAGAGATTCAATATGTTGGAATGCAAGGCCATGGCCACAACCATGGACTCCAACCTGAAGCTGTTAGTTGATTACTCATCAGAGTTAGTGGAGGCGACTCATTACAGACAGATCATTGGGTCATTGATGTACTTAACAAATACCAGACCAAACATCTTTTTTGCTGTGAACACCTTAAGTCAATATATTGTTCAACTAAGACAGGCTCACCTAGTAGCCATAAAACATGTGATGAGATATCTGAAAGGGACTATAGACCTTGGTCTATACTATGATGGTAGCCATGAGTATAGATTGTATGGATACACAGATGCAGATTGGGTTGGAAGTATCTCAGATAGAAAAAGCACATCAGGTGAATGTTATAGTTTGGGATCTGCTATGATTTCATGGTTTAGCAGAAAGCAGTCTAGTGTTTCTCTAAGAACAGCCGAAGCAGAATATATAGCAGCTTGCTCCGCTAGCTGTGAATCCATATGGCTTCGAAAACTGATGTCAGGATTATTCAACCTAGAGTTGGACACTACTGTGATTCTATGTGACAACCAGAGTTGTATAAAGATGACAGAGAACCTTGTGTTCCATGACAGATCAAAGCACATAGAAATAAGATATTTCTACATTCGAGATATGATGCAGAGAGGAGCCATAAAGCTCCAGTATGTGAGTACTGATGAACAAGTTGCTGATGTGTTAACAAAGCCTCTGTCCCGAGTAAAGTTTGAACACTTTCGAGACAAGATTGGTATGGTTCGGAAAGACCTTCCCCGAAAGGGGGAGTAGTGATGTTGCAGTGGGATTGTATCATCCCTGGGCACTTGCCCAAAAGTTACCCAGAGACCTCAGTCTTCGAGAATGAAGAGGGATTGTATCATCCTAGGACATATGTCCAGAAGTGATCCGGTGAATTCGGTCATTGAGAATGTGGTAGGATTGTATCACCCTTGAACTTCGGTTCAGAACGGATCCGGTGAACTTCGGTCATCAAGAAGGTGGTAGGATTGTATCATCCTTGGACTTCGGTTCAGAACGGATCCGGTGAACTTCAGTCATCGAGAATGTGGTAGGATTGTATCATCCTTGAACTTTAGTTCAGAACGAATCTGGTGAACTTCGGTCATCGAGAAGGTGGTAGGATTGTATTATCCTTGGAATTTGGTTCAGAATGGATCCGGTGAACTTCGGTCATCGAGAAGGTGGTAGGATTGTATCATCCTTGGACTTCGGTTCAGAATGGATCCAGTGAACTTCAGTCATCGAGAAGGTGGTAGGATTGTATCATCCTTGGACTTCAGTTCAGAACGGATCCAGTGAACTTCAGTCATTGAGAAGGTGTTAGGATTGTATCATCCTTGGACTTTAGTTCATAATGGATCTGGTGACTTCGGTACTTGAAAATGTGTGTTGATCCCATAATTCCGAAAGGAAGGATCGTTAGTAACTCCGTAAAGACCTAAATCCCGTAATTTCGAAAGGAAGGATCATTGAATTGATCCCGTAATTCCAATAGGAAGGATTGTCTGAGTTCCACAGATGTATTGATCTCGTAATTCCAAGAGGAAGGATTTTCTGAGTTCCACATCTGTGTTGATCCCGTAATTCCGAAAGGAAGGATCATTGAATTGATCTCGTAATTCCAATAGGAAGGATTGCCTGAGTTCCATAGATGTGTTGATCCCGTAATTCCAATAGGAAGGATTGTCTGAGTTCCACAAATGTGTTGATCCCGTAATTCCGAAAGGAAGGATCGTTAGTAACTCCGTAAAGACCTAAATCCCGTAATTACAAAAGGAATGATCGTTAGTAACTCCGTAAAGACCTAAATCCCATAATTTCGAAAGGAAGGATCATTGGTAACTCCGTAAAGACCTAAATCCCGTAATTCCGAAAGGAAGGATCATGTTGATGCTTTGATGATGTTGATGTTTTGATGATAATGATGTTTTCATGATGATGATGTTTTTATGATGATGATGACGTACTGATCGAAAGATTAGTGTATGATGATGATGATGTACTGATCGAAAGATCAGAGTATGATGATGATTACGATGTACTGATCGAAAGATCAGAGCGTGATGATGATGATGTACTGATCAAAATATCAGAGCATGGTGATGATGTACTGATCGAAAGATCAGAGTATGACGATGATGATGTATTGATCAAAATATCAGAGTATGATGATGATGACGTACTGATCAAATGATCAGTATGTGATGATGATGACGTACTGATCAAAAGATCAGAATATGATGATGATGATGCTATTCAAGAATTGGCGTATGATTGTGGTGCAAATCATGATGTTACTAATCAGGTTGTTGATCAAAAGAACAAAATGCTGAAGAAGTTGTTGCTGATAGAAAGATCAAAGTACTGAAGATGTTGTTGATCGAAATGTTGAAGATGTTGTTGCTGATCGAAAGATCAAAATACTGAAGATGTTACTGATCGAAAGGTCAAAGTGCTGAAGATGTTGCTAAAGGTGTTGCTGATCGAAAGGTCAAAGTGTTGAAGATGTTGCTGATCAAAGGTCAAAAGATACTGATGCTGATCAAAGAGTTGCTGTCGTTGAAAATTGAAGACGAAGGCTATATAATGTTGAAAAGATTCCAATGATTTATAGATGTGTTACCCTGATGATGTTGATGATGTCCTCTATCCCTCACCTACTATTACTGTTGTTGATGTTGTTGTAGAATACCCTTCTCATTAAGGGGGAGTGTTGAAATATTGTAACTTCGAAGAATATTCTATATGTATATTTTGTGGTCCACATTGGTCCTACCAGGAGAACCACTTGTATTACTTTGTATCCCGATGCTTCTAATTGGAAGAACTAATAAGAGTCATGAGGTAGTCCCCTCTAATTGTAAAGGTGGGTCATTAGCACCCTAGTGTGGTTACTTAAGCCTACATGTGTAACTTGAGCCTACATGATTTAACTTGATCCTACATGTCGAATGAGTTAATTCAAGTGAATGGATGAATATAAATAGAGGTGTGGTGCTCCTCATTTGATACACACACTCTCACTTGTATAGCGCATTTATGGAGAAGAGAAGAGTAGTTGGAGAAGGAGGAGGATCAGGCTTTGATCTCCTTGTTGGTTTTACCTTTTATCTTTTTGGGGCATCTATATTGAGGAAGCTTTTGCTGGGTTTTTCTAGGATAAATCTTTGTGTTCCTTTTGTATGGTTGTGCTTGTCTATCTTTCAATGATCCTATTTATATGCTTTTGCTATGAAAATGAAATGAAATACTAATGATCTAGCTTAGCGTATGAAAATTTAACAAGTCGGGGCAATAGTCCCCACAATTGTGTCAAGGTTAACCCTCCTTGTTGATCAGAGGGCAAAGTCCCCATAGTTGTGGGGCACTAGGGTTATTAGACTCTCCTAGAGATGTCGACCCTAGTGAGTAATTGTTAAGTGGGGCCGACATGTTGAAGTGGACATTAAATGAACGAAAGAATATAAATAGAGAGTGAGTCTCTCTATTTATCACACACACACTCATTCACTGGGGTGCATGAGTGAGAGAGAAGAAGCTCTCTCAAGTGAGAGAGAGAGAAAAAAATTTGTTGGAGATCATCTTTATGTTTTCGGGTTTTACTGCTGCCATTGGTGCTCATTCTATTTCTGAGGAAGTTGCAGGTTTTTCTCCTTTATGGTTTCCCCGAGGAAAATTCTTTGTGTCTCTTGTCTCTTGTATTTATTGTTGTGCATATTATTCTCTCAGACAAGATCCTAAGATCATATTGCTTAAATGATAAAAATATAACAGGGAAAAAATCTCAGATCGGTGGTTATGAAGATCGATCTAGCCAAGGCTTATGACAAAGTCAATTGGGACTTTTTGAGATTGGTTCTTCTTCAAATTGGCATTTCTGCTAATGCTATAAACTGTATAATGGCCTATGTCACCACTCCAAAATTTTCTATTTTGATAAATCGTTCTCCAACTTCCTTTTTCAGAATTTCTAGAGGACTGAGGCAAGGTTTCCCTCTCTCCCCTCTGTTATTTTTTCTTATTATTGAAGGGTTCAATAGACTTATCATTAAATCCTAGGAGGATGGGATTTTTACAGGTATAAAATTCTTAGAAAGAGTCTCAATCACTCATTTAATTTTTGTAGATGATGTAATCCTATTTGGAATTGACAATATTTATGAATGGAAGACTATGCTTTCTCTTCTAGATGCTTTTTGCAATGCCTCAGGTATGGATATCAACATTGAAAATTCATGCATATATACTCATAATATTTAGAAAGAGTGCAAAAAAGATTTAAAGGGTCTTTTCCAATATAAATTTGAGCAACTGGAGTCTGGTTTTAAATATTTCAGTTTCTATATAAAAACCAACATCTTCAGAGTGAACGACTGGCATTGAATCATTCAAAATATTTATATTTATATGACCTTTTTAGTATTTCAATTTTATTATTGATTATTGATTTCATTGTATTCTTGTATTTTTAAGTTTTATGTTTAAACTTTACCAACATATAAAGTTACTTATTAATAATACTATTATTTTGATTGTATTTATGTTTTAATAGGTAAATTTATAGCTTAATATTGTGGTAGCTACTACTCGTATTAGAAATAATAACAAAGCCCCAAAAGTCTTAGCATTCTATTTCATTACCTAAGTGGAATTTATTGATTGAGACTAACACTTAAAACATGTGTTTCAAGTTCAGAGGTTATGTTTCAAATCCAGAGGATAGGATATGCACACCTGAAAGACAAAAGACAAATTATTTGCATAGAGAGGGTCCTTGTCCCAAAAACAAGGGGATCTCGTACATCAACTTGATATTTAGTTTATGACCTTAAAATTAAAAATAAATAATAGTAATAATAACAATAATTAGTATTTTTATTTAGCTTTCTAACACATTCCTAAATAAATATTTAGATATCTCTTAGTATAACAAAATGTTATCAACCCTTCAATAATGTACCATACGAGAAGAAAAACAACATTTCCTTGGACATTTCAATGCCCTTCACTTTATGAAGTATTCCCAAAATGTTTTGATAATTTTTGTTATCCTAGGAGAGTAAATAAAGAGATATTTGGAGATAAGAAAACATTTTGCTAACCATGTCCAATTTCCTTTCATTAACTAAATATATAATATTTGGAGAGAATTCAACACCTTGGAAGTATGTGTAAACATGGATAATTTGGTTATTAGTGTTTTTTAAAATTAAAACAGTTGATTTGTACTAAGTAAAAAAGTCTCAACAATACCTAATTCATGGATAGAACAAAAATTAGAAAAATTTGAAAACTTAAACAAACTTCGATAGGTGATTTCCTAGGATTAATGATCTAATCTGTATATTATGCTTTCAAAATATACTAACACATTGTTTATCTTATTATCCTAAGAGTATCAAACAATTAATAAAATATTAACTACATTTCAACATAGATTAATTCTCCCCCGAGATCAATTAAAAAGGGTCACTGAGTACCTACTTCGACGCACTTTGAAGGACTAGACTAGGGCGTAAGAACGGGCTCGACACTCTTTGTTTGCTAGTGAAAGGCATCAATGATGCATTGTGATGAAGAAGTACAGGCGTCAGCGACACTTTGTGGTAGAAGGCAACAGGCGTCAGGATGTCTCCGGTGCTCTGTCAAGCTCACCCAGGTGTGTCAATGGATCTAGATGACCAAAACGTCCAATAACCTGCAGGATAAACCAATGTGGATCAAACTGGAATAAAAGTAAGCTAAAACAAAAACCATAGAAGGAAACTGAAAGTGTAGCAAGGTGGATCAACCACCTTAAAACTCTAAATGAGTAAGAAAACACAATTCACAAGTTGCAATAAAAAGTGACATAAAAAATCCAAGGTCTAACTAGATCTGCTCCAGATCTAACTAGATCTATCCCCAGTATGGTCGCCAATTTGTTACCGGGAATATATCAATCAACATGGACAAAATTTGTTCCCCTATCCTGCTTGGCGCAAGTCTAGAACAAAAGGACACAACAGTATATCCTCTCCTAGATGATTGGTCTACTTGAATGTAAATCTCTCTTTACCTTGAGTGCAGAACATTATCCTTGTTTTATAGATCCTTGTGCGATCAACTATACCTACAAATAACACATAAAACAAGACAAAACATGAGAGCAACAAGATAAATCAATGATCTATACTAATGATCAAGGAAACTAGTAATAAACAATTAACATGAACATGAATAATTTATGGGAAAGGGAAACCCTTTTGTATTAGATATGAGAAAAGAAAGCTACAACCAAATCCTTGATGTCAAAGCTTTGATTTTACAATATATTTGACACACTTACACACAATATCAACTATGTAATCTCTTACTCACAAAATCTCTCCCTTTGCCTCCTATACTAGACTTCAATCCAACAACATAAGGTTGCTATTTTGGTATCACCTTCACATGGTTCATGTAACTTGAATTTATAGGACAAAGGAAGCCCAAATGGGTTGAGATATTTTGGGAAGAAGATAGAGAATGATCCCTATGGGTTAGGTGGTTGAGTGCTAGCTCTCCCACATAGCTAGGATCATCCTCCACGAGAGCTTTTTCTTGGAAGCTTCTCAAAACTTCTATTTTTTCTCTTTTGGGATTGATGACACTCCCTGCAAGAGGGATAAGTGTGTTGATGTACCTTTTAGTCAAGTGACAAGTTCCACCAATGCCTTATTCTAGTGGTCAACATGTGTTAGGATTTCTCGATGCCCTGTGCTAGGCAACAAGGTGCGTCAAACATCCTAGGAATGGGCAATAAGGTCCCAAAAAGAGGTTTGGCTAGGGACTTCAGAGGATTAGAGGATTAGGAATTTTTTTGGGCATAACATTAAGATATTCAAAATAATGTAGATGGAAATAAGTATTTTTCGTTGGAATCATGGATAATTTCAGGGGTTATATATAGCCCATGGGATATATTGAGGGGGTTGCAAAAATTTAGTGGGTTATTTTCTTATATGGAAAGGGTATTTTCAACTTAAATATATTCGTCCAATATTTATTAGGAAAAAATAAATCCAAAATGAATAGCCCCCCATATATTAATGAGGAAAATGAAAAAACCTATTTTCTCCCTAGCAAAATCTCCCTCCAATCTATATTTCTCCCCCAATATCTAGAGAAAATCTAGTGATATCAGTCTTTCACCCCCATTCTTCAGTAATGGAGGCTCCCAAGGGTTATTTAGCCCTCCATTTTCCTTTAAATTTAGGCATATGGTTGCATTTTCCTACGTTTTTAGTCAATTTCATGTGATACCTTCTTTCATCCCTTGATTTCCAGTATTGGAGGGAAAATCAGGGGCTATTTTTTTCTAAATAAAGGCTATAACAATTCATGGTTCACCCACATTAGATTTCACTTTCATGGTGAAGGTTTTTGTTGATGCAATTCCACTTTTCATTCTTAGTTTTCTTGACATTTTAATATTTGCATAACATATCCATTGTGGAAATATCAAGTCTTAAGGGGCATGCCGCACATGCAATTAATCAGAGAATACAAACTCACATTAGGATTTTCATCCAATAATTAACATGATATGTTTTTTATCCATAATTACAATAGATTGTTATATTGCAAATTTACCTTTTATCATGCTTTTTTTTATCATGGATGCTTTTTGAGGCCTGTTGAATTCTAGGATAGTCTTGATTCTTAAGGATCATTCGGTTTTATTAGGGTTTTATTCTATCATAGGAGTATTGGTTTTGTGAAAGTGTTGTAGAGCTCAAAATATATGATTTATTTTATGCCTTTTCATGTTTAAACTATCTACAAACATTTGTATGTTGTTAGTGGATGCTACTCTTGATGGAGAGATGCCACATGGATTTTATATATTTAGGCTTAATTTGACTCAGTTTTTTAAAATGTGCTTTTATTAGGATCTTGCTATGCAATTATTATTGGATCTAAGGAGTTGATGAGAGTTATATGTTCATATTTTATGTTTGTTATTGTTTATGTTTGGGATGTTTATAATATAAATGAATGCACATTGATTATAATGGTGGGGCTACAGTGGAATGGTCATTATTTTGGTTGTCTTCTTGTAAAGTTGTCCAAAGCATACCGGTAGATTACTTTATTTGTATTGAGAATTTCGTGATTGGTATTTTTTTTATTCGTATCAAGCAAAGTTCGTCGATTTTATTTGTGACCTAAATTTGTTGGGCTTGGTACTTGTTTTACAATATATTTTTTTTGTAAAGGTCATTCAAAAGTAACATGTTTTTTGGTGATTTGTTTTGATGTGTGTTGCTGCCTTTCACACACCTAGGGGGGAACGTGGCAGAAATATTCAAGCCACTCGGTGTGTCCTTGGGGGAAAGTCTCGAGTCAAGGCTATCACCTTGTTCTTGAATCCTCCATTTAGGAAAACTCCTAACGAAGCCAAGGGGGCTAGACCCTACAAGTTACTAAGGCTGGTTACTTAGATGATGATGGTATTAAATGAGTAAGTTTTTTAGGAGTTTTTATTTAACAATTGCAAACAACAGATAACATGATGAGAAAATCACAAATAAGCATGTTATGACACCCAATCACATATAGATTGAAAGAAATAAACAATTGACTAGTGCTTAATGGAGTTGAAAATAATTAAGAGTGCTTGCAAGTGCTGGAGTGAATGTTGTGCAATTGTATCTTGGTATGTTTTAAATCAATGTGAAAAGATGAGTGAATTAAATTAGGTGGGGGGAATCCAAATATACCCGGGGGGTACTTGGAGTATGTCCAAAAGTAATAACCGCTATGGCTACCCGCAAGGAATGTGTGGGATGGATGGAGTATTTGAGACTATGTTCGTAATACACCCGCTAGGATGTAACAGAGATTGGCACCTCAAGGTCACTATCTAGTAGTTCCCACTTCCTTTAGGTATTTTTCCACCATTTACCGTTTAATCGAGGCGGTGGATTTTCGCCTACAGTGGTTAATTGGGAAAGTGAATCCTAATTATTCTAGTCACTCGCATTTCTTTTGATGCAGCTTGACTAATCAGATGAACTGCATCCAAGTGCAGAGCATACACACCAGAGTCTTGTAAATTTTAGTAAATTTTAAGAGCATGTTCTTGTTAAAAAAAAGACCCTCTAGGAATCTCTTTTGGTCCAAGTGGACCTCAATAGAGAAATCAAGGAACGGTTAATTTTACTATTTTCTTGTGAAAAGTAACAATGAAAATAGAAGTAAAAACACACACCACAAGTTTTCTAATTATTTCTACCACGATCCTCTTTCACCTTTCGGTTCAATCGAGGATTCGTGGGGTAAGTATTAGTATTACTTTGATTTAAAAATATGGAATAATGACAAATACGATCAAAATATACAATCCTACACGACAAGACTAAGGTAGAGAAAAAAACAGGAAAAACGCAAAAAAGTGAAACGGATGAGGATCCCCCCAGGGGGGATAGGGAGTGGGCTCGAAAGAGCCTACTCGAAGTGATTCCTTTTTATTGTTAAAGGTTACAATATCAGAAAACTAACTGCACTTTGTTCCTTGTTATCTGGGATCCAAAGGCTTACAACAAGATTACAACAAGCCTAAAAGGAAGCACATCGGTGGGGGATTCCTCCGGGAAGCTCTAGTTCTCCCAAGAGTCAGAAAACGGGCACAGTATCTTTCTATTTTTGTTAAACCTGATAAAAAATAGCAAGCTATTAAAATAAAATATTCCCCAAAACACTTTAAAAGTGCTTTGGGTCACCACACTATTACCGGATAAAAGACTAAGTTAAAAGCTGCTAAAAAGGAACAATTTAGTTTTGCAAAAGGGAACCAAGGAAAGCAAGCTTTCCTTGGGATCTTGGCTTGCATTTTGGGAAGCTAATATGATGTTCACTTTCTTGCAAAATTTAAATCCTTAAAGAACGAAAAAAATAAACTACATTATGAGCAAGCTTTAGATCTACGATTTAGCTACTTGCAAAAAGGAATTTCTTCACCTAGATCTATATTTAAAATATGATATTCTTTATGAAATTTCAGATCTAAGAAACAAGACTCTTAGGAACTAGATATAAAAATGTATAAGAAATTTTTAAAAGTAGATCTGATCATAAGAGGACAAACATGTAACTAGAAGATTGATTTTAATAAAATGGAGGAAGAGAAGGGGAAAGGCCTATTGTTGGATAGATCTGCAAGGAAAAATTGTTAGTGGAATACAGAGGGGAAATGCCTTCACAAAAATGTTGGATGTACAGTGGATTCAAACTAGATCCACAGCTTGTCCAGTCCTTGCCACCTGAAATCTAAACACACAACTTTGCACAAAGCCTTATGAGATCTGGATATATATATGAAAAAGAGATAAGAATTACATGCAAATAAGCTTATTAAACATGTATAAACTAGATCTTCAAACACATATGCTATGAGATACAGAAAAAAAAAGTAATATTACTTTCCCAACTACACTCCTATTGATTCAGTTGAATCATTCAAGCCGGACAAGGTTCAGATGCAGAAATTGAGAGAAAAACCGGCAACATCAATAGCTGCAAGCCTATGTTTATTCCACACACATGAGAGAATTACACCATTTAGCCTCCAAAGCTTAACAATGAAAAGATTACAACAGTATTACAACAACAAGCCTATTCTCTCCAACTTGAACTATCTTTGAGAAGGAAATGGCATCTTCAATTTATAGCCAGACTGGCCAAGAGGGGCGCATGCCTGACTGAAGGAGAGACTGCAACTGATGGAGAGTGAAGCCGAGCTTGATCTGATGATGAACTAAATATAACTGGACTAGAACTGCAAAGCAGAGTGACAACTCACTTAGTGAACTGACCCACCCATCAAACAACTGCCAAATTGATCCACATGTGTGGAGGAGAGAGAAAGAGGGCACAACCCTCAACCTTTCATGACCCATTTAAGCTCCTCTTCAGCCCTGATCAATGCCTTTAGTAAAGGAATGATAAATCCTAGTCAATACGAAGCTGATGAGACTAATTTCAATCAAATTGGAGCAAATCCCATTGATTTAGGAACTTGGATTTGCTCCATTATTTAATTATTTTTAATTAAATTAATTAATATTTGATTTTTTTGGATTTTCTTACCTGAGTGATGGAAAAATCACTCAAAACTTAGGAAAAGTGGTTTTATGGGTTTACCAGGTGCTTTGAGTTACAAAATGAGCACCCCCATGACTGAAACTGACTTTTAACCCCACTTTAATTACAAGACCAATTTTTCCATTTAGACTATTAAAAAATAGCCTAATTTTTGTGGAAAAATCAAAATTAAAAATTAAAAAAAAACCTAGCGGGACTTAGCACATGCTCATATGACTCGACCATAATGCCTATCATATTTATACATTGACACACAAACTCTAATAACCTCAATAGGCCTAAATGTCAAGCCGACCACCCCGACATTGGAGGTATTGAGTGAAAAACTCAGAAATTATCAGTTGTTTATTCAACAACCAATAATAACAAAGGGGAAAAACACTCTGGGATGATCGGATTAACAAATGAGTCCAAAAGACTGATTCTTTTACAGACACTACCATGCTAAAACATTTTATTACAACTCCCCCAAGGGGGTATGAACATGTGGTAGATAAAAAAAACACTTTCCAGAAGCAAGTTTGAAGGTCTTTTGAAGTCCGAACAAATCATCTTTGTCCGGTTCACCAGGCTCACTTGATAACACCGACTAAGTATAACTTAGGTGGTAACATTTGGCTCCAAATGCAGGATGTGTGCTCAATCTGGTCATAGGGCAAGGAGAGTATACGAGAACACCAGAATCTCTGGTTTATATACCCTATAAAAACATCTCAACTTGACAAGAAAACCTCAGTAGTGCAAGATTTATATAAAATCCAAATTGATCCGTCGGATCTCAAGTTATGTGCATTAAAATTTTAATGAATGCGATTTAACCAGTTTGCCTAATTCATGACACAACATTAACATACATTAAATGCTTAGAACAGAAATGAACAGCAAAACTGAGACAGGAATGGGAAAAACACAATGTGACAGCAAAAATGGTAAACAGATATAAAAAGGAACACAGAATCAGAGAGTCACAAATAGAAGTTGATAACGGAGTTCACCCTCTCNGATCCAATTAATCTCTTTAAGATGGTACAAAAATGGTTCTGGAATCAACTTCAGCAACTGTAAACAGAATGTTGTACAAAGTCTTTAAGACCTCTCTTCTAAAAATTACAATTAGCAAGGAATGCTAAATCATAATAGAGAATTTTGACTTCAAAAGAAATAGCATCTGTGCACTTCACAGCAACTCCCCAAGCTTTTCATAGCAGAAAAGCGAAGCTCTGTGCTCTAAAACACAATATGAATCTCTTCTCCCTCCTTCTGTCTTCTGTCCCCTATTAATGTGGCCAGCATCCTCTATTTAATCTTTTAGCGAGAGGATGGGTAACGGATTCGACTCCTCGGCCATCATTACAGCTGCTATCTTCTTTATTATCGTTACAACCATATGCAACACCACCAAATTGTTGCACAAGTGTTATGTTACCACGACGTTCCATATCCCCAAAACGTTGTAGCCAACTCCACGCACATGTTGACTCATAACACGTTGCAATAACCTGCAACCGGGTTATGCCACATGTAACGTAACTGTTTAATGTCACCATCAACTTCACAAATGTCGCAACATATGAGGACTTCCCCATATTCCCGATCCGCTGTCGCAACATACAAATGTCGCAGCATCTTCAAATGTCGCAACATATGAATGTCGCAGCATGCGACTAACCTCCACAAACCATTCGATGTTCAACTTGACAGTGCACAAACTGCGCGGCCCATGCTACAACTACGTGGATCCTGCTACAACTGCATGGCTCTTGCACAACTGCGTGGCTCACGCGCAACTGCGCTGCACAACCCATGCGATGACTGCGCAACCCATCTGCGCGCCATGCGATAACTGCGCGGCTGTGCCACAAATTTAGCATATGAGTTATAACCATAGATTAATATTTATTGTACCATATTGGATCAGTGTAATTTTAGAAGATGAATAATCCTTTGGATCATTCCTCCCCATTGGAGAGCTTTTGGACCACCAAAAGCTTGAATCATTCTGCAAGTAAGTGAGGGTACAGCTCCCTCACTTTTCCAATCTCCATCCATCTTGCTTTGCTAGGATGCATGCCTTTAAGCCCCACTCGAAGGTACTCAGCATTCCCCCTTCATGAAGTCCTTACATTTCTATCAAGAATAACATCATCCTGCAACTCATTCATATATTCAGGTGCCATGTCATCAACTGAAGGAATCTGTATGTTAGTTTCCTCATCCATGATCATAGGAGGCTCATATAATTTAAGATTCTCAACATTGGAAATTGAATAAATTTGCATGCATGGAGGTAAATTCAAGCGAAAATAATTAGTACCGATCTTTTCCAAGATCTCAAAAAGGACCATACCTGATAGGCTTAAGATTTTTACCTTCACCCTTCATTCTTTCTTTGGTGATATGTAACCAAACTCTGTCACCTACCTGAAATTGATGATCAACACGATGCTTGTCATGCCTGGCTTTGTACTTTGCTTGACTCTTCTCCAGCTGTTCCTGAACTTCCTGCTGCACCGCTTGGATTGTCTGGATGAACCTTAAAGCTCTATCTGCATCATGATGTCCATCCACTGCATATTTGCCAAAAGAGAAGTCCATCGGTGTTTTTGGCAGATAACCAAAACAAGTTTCAAAATGAGATCTTTTCATGGAAGAATGAACTGCATGATTGTAAGCATGTTGTATATACTGCAACTACTCATCCCAAAGTTTAGGATGTCTACTACAATATCCTCTGAGCAGCTGAACCACTATTTTGTTTACTACCTCTGTTTGTCCATCGGTCTGTGGATGAAAAGCTGTACTTTTATTAAGTTTGGTATCCATAAGCTCCCATAAAGTTGACCAGAATTCTCCCAAGAACTGGGAATCCCGATCAGACACAATAGACATGGGTAGCCCAAAATGTACCCAAACATTCTAAAAGAATAGATGAGTTGTTTGTTCAGCAGTGATCTATTTGTTACATGGCATTAAGATACACATTTTGCTGAATCTATCCACAACAACATATAGGTAATCATGCCCTTTTCTAGACATAGGTAGTCCTCCTACAAAGTCCATAGAAATACTTTCCCAAGGACGAGAAGAAACTGGAAGAGGTGTGTACAAACCCAATTTCCTATTGCTAGGCTTACTTGTTGCACACATAACACAACCTCTTACGTATTTAGCTACAGTTTCTTGCATTTGAGGCCAATAACAACGATTCTGCAATAATGACAATGTTTTACTTACACCAAAATGTCCTGCAATCAATGAACTATGTGCTTCTCGAATCACATGCACTCTCTCTCTCTCTGGAATACAGATTTTACCGAGACAATACAAGAGTTGATTATGCACATAATAGTTCTCTTCCTGTTTACCATGTACTAGTGATGCATATACTTTATTAAAATCTTTATCTTATGCATACTGTTCCATATAACTTTCATGTGTTAATGAACTATTTTGAAGAATGATTGAAGCATTTGTAGGTGGCCTTGATAACATGTCTGCTATTTTATTATGAATTCCCTTTTTGTACTTAACTACGAGATGAAACTGTTGTAAGAATCCCATCCATCTTAAATGCCTACTTTGTTGTATTTTAGTTTGAGATTGTAAATATTGAAGTGGCTGATGATCAGTATGTATGATTGTTTATTTTCCCATGATATAATGTTTCCACTTCTTCACACTCTGTACTAAAGAATACAACTCTTTTTCATAAGTTGGATAGTTACTTACCACAGTAGAGAACGTTTCTGAATGGTAATAGATTGGCTTCCTCCCTTGCATCAAAATGGCTCCCATGGCAAACCCGTTGGCATCGGTTTCGATCTCAAATGGCTGCTACAAATCTGGCAATGTCAGAACTGGTGCGGTGCTAATCCTTTCCTTCAAAGTGTTGAAGGCTCTTTAATGCTTGCCTCC
This sequence comes from Pseudotsuga menziesii, assembly GCA_001517045.1. Classification (NCBI taxonomy): domain Eukaryota; kingdom Viridiplantae; phylum Streptophyta; class Pinopsida; order Pinales; family Pinaceae; genus Pseudotsuga; species Pseudotsuga menziesii. The sequence continues at coordinate 322,398 of LPNX010699646.1, read as the reverse complement.
CAACTGGAAAATTTATTTAATGCTTGTCAACGCATGTAATGGAGCAGCAATGGAAGAAAACCCAGAAATGAATTTCCTCCAATACTGAACCACACCCAGAAAACTTCTGATTTCAGTAACGGTGTTAGGCCATGGCCAGTTTACAATGACAGCAACCTTGGCTGGGTCCACTAGCAGGTGGCCTCCACCAATGATATGGCCCAGTTATACTAAAGAAGTTTTAGCAAACTTGCATTTGGACATTTTTACATAAAGCTTCTCCTTCTTCAGTACATCTAAAACTTTCTTCACATGTACAATATGCTCTTCCCAGGTTTTGCTAAACACTAGGATATCATCCAGATATATAATTACAAAATCATCAATGAATGGATGAAAGACATCATTCATGACCCGCATGAAAGTAGCAGGTGTGTTATAGAGCCCGAAAGGCATCACAAGCCATTCATACAAACCCTGTTTTGTTTTAAATGTTGTTTTCCAAGCATAATTTTCAGCAATACAGATTTGATGATACCCACTACGCAGATCCAATTTTGTAAAGTAAGTTGCATGTTTCAACTGATCAAGCAAATCATCAATGCAAGGAAGAGGATACCTATTTTTAGTGGTGATTTTGTTAAGGGCCCTATAGTTGATGCACATCCTCCAAGACCCATCCTTATTCAGAACCAAGACTATAGGAGAGCCACAAGGAGAAGTACTTGGCCGGATGACCCCCTTCTCAATTAGCTCCTGAACCTGCTTCTTGATTTCCTCATTCTACATTACAGACATACAGTACATGGCTATGTTTGGGAGTGGCACATCCTGCTGCAAATGTATCTCATGCTGAATCTCTCTCTTTGGTGGTAACCCATTCGGATCTTGAAACAAATCATCATACTCAGAAATGATTTCAATCAGTTCAGATTTGTGCTTAGGGTCACATCCGTCAAAATATTTAGAGATCTCATCATTTTTCACTTTAACCATCATTAACACAAAGTTCTTACTAGCATTTACCAACCTCTTCATTTGTCCTGCAGAGACTATGGCTAGATTGGTTTTTGTCTTATGTGCTCGTACAATATATTCTACACTATTTTTAAAAAGATGATACTTATTCTTCTCTCTATAAAAGACTGCTTTCCGGTCATACAAATATGGACTCCCAAGTACAATTCCACAAATGTCAAGTGGTACTACATCTAGTTCTACCTCATCCATGAACTTTTTAGTAATTGAAAACTTCAATACACATTTTTTTGTAACTTGTAACCGTGTATCATTAGTAACCCAACCAAGAGGATAGGGTTTTTCATGAGGCATAGTAACTAAATGCAATTTCTTAACCACTTCTTCTGATATCAGATTTACTTGTGAACCACTATCAAACAATGTATCAATCTTTGTGTGATTTATAATGACATGAATATGAAACAGTGCACTTCTATTTTTATCATTTTGCTTAGAAGTAGATGGAAGACTTTTACTTGCACTAGAACTCGATTTTGCATTAATGGGAAGTGAGATACTTTTATTCTTACCCTGGATTCTGACAGCTGTAACCTTTATTTCATCACCTGAATCGGATCCCAAGTCTTGAATAACTATTGCAGTAGCTTTTGATTTGCCTTTATCTTTGTTTCCTCTAAACTTCTTTGGCCTTAACTCCGGATGAAGTTTCCAACACTTAGAGACATCATGTCCCTTCTAACAATGAGAACATGTAGGCGTTTCACCCTCTTTCTTAACAGTAGCCATCTTCTTTTTCCCCTTCGATTTGCTATCAGTTTTAAAGGATTTCTTCACAAAAGTATCATTAGCATGCTTACCCCTAGCTTCTAAATGTGTATCTTGAACACATACATCATCCAAGGTACTGGGGTTAAACATCAACAAGGTATGTCGCAGATAAGAATGCATATCACCAATGTACTTAAGAAGAGTTTCCTGTGTATCCTTTGCAACATTCAATGCAATAGCCCTCTTTCTAAATTCATGAGTATATTCTTGAATGCTTTGTCCTTTAGCTTGTCTAAAAGTTTGCCAGCTCATTATTAATTGATGCATATGACCTAAAGGATAAAATTGCTTCCTTAATACTTCAATGAATTCATTCCAAACTGAAATAATTTTACCATTCTTTCGAAGATCTTGCTGAATCTTGCTCTCCCACCAAGTAAGAGCCATTCCACTCATTCTCAAAGTGGCCAATTGAATCCTGGAAGGGTCATCAGTAATGCCCTGCACCCTGCAATATACTTCAAGCTGCTTGATCCAATTGTCTAACTTTTCAGCATCTAAATCTCCATTATAAATCGACAATTCAAATTTTACATCCAATTTGAAATAAGGCATATTAGGACTTGCATTATTTGAATGAGAAGTATGAGAAGAAGAGAAAGTTTGATTAGTTTCAGGAGGATCACCATCACCTCCTACTCCTTTACCCTTTTCTTCCTTCTTCACTTCGGCATCTTTGGATGAAGATCCTTCTTATTTCTTCTTCCTTTCTGCTCGTTCATCGAGTAGAATTTCCATCATGGCTTTCATGCTCATAAAAGCCTCCAAAAACTCAGTTTTTGAAATAACCGGTTTTTCTCGTTCTGTATGTCCTTCTTCTTCCCCTCATGGAGAAGACATGATTCTTGAGAATGTTCTCCTTGAGCCAATCTCAGGATCTACTTCAATTAATTCTCCTTCACCAAGCTTTAACTTGGACTTGGTAAGCATTCACAAACTTGCACAAGCAGTTAACCTACTCTGATACCATAATATGATCCGTCAGATCTCAAATTATGTGCATTAAAATTTTAATGAATGTGATTTAATCAGTTTGCCTAATTCATGACGCAGCATTAACATACATTAAATGCTTAGAATAGAAATGAACAGCAAAACTAAGACAGGAATGGGAAAAACACAATGTGACAGCAAAACTGGTAAACAGATATAAAAAGGAACACAGAATCAAAGAGTCACAAACATAAGTTGATAACGGAGTTCACCCCCTCCACTGGGCTACGTCTCTGGGTCCCTCTCCAATGGGTACCAATCCAATTAATCTCTTTAAGATGGTACAAAAATGGTTCTAGAATCAACTTTAGCAACTGTAAACAGAATGCTGTACAAAGTCTTTAAGACCTCTCTTCTAAAAATTACAATTAGCAAGGAAAGCTAAATCATAATAGAGAATGTCGACTTCAAAAGAAACAACATCTGCACACTTCACAGCAACTCCCCAAGCTTTTCACAGCAGAAAAGTGAAGCTCTGTGCTCTAAAACACAATTTGAATCTCTTCTCCCTCCTTCTGTCTTCTGTCCCCTGTCAATGTGGCCAGCATCCTCTATTTAAGCGTTTAGTGAGAGGATGGGTAACGGATTCGACTCCTCGGCCATCATTATAGCTGTTATCTTCTTTATTATCGTTACAACCATATGCAATACCACCAAATTGCTACACAAGCGTTATGTTACCACGACGTTCCATATCCCCGAAACGTTGTAGCCAACTCCACGCACATGTTGACTCATAACACGTTGCAATAACCTGAAACCAGGTTATGCCACATGTAACATAACCATTTAATGTCACCATCAACTTCACAAATGTCACAGCATATGAGGACTTCTCCATATTCCCGATCCGCTGTCACAACATACAAATGTCGCAACATCTTCAAACGTCGCAGCATATGAATGTCACAGCATGCGGCTAACCTCCACGAACCATTTGATGTTCAACTTGATGGTGCGCAAACTGCGCGGCCCATGCTACAACTGCGCGGCTCCTGCTACAACTGCGCGGCTCACGCACAACTGCGTTGCATAACCCATGCGATGACTGCGCAACCCATCTACGCGCCATGTGATAACTACGCGGCTGTGCCACAAATTTAGCATATGAGTTAGAACCATAGATTAATAGTTATTGTACCATATTGGATCAGTGTAATTTTAGAAGATGAATTATCCTCCGGATCACAAATGAACCACTAAGCTGATTTATTTAAAAAAAATAAATGTAGCTAACTAATGAAAGAAAAGTTTTGTTATAGCTAAGTACAAAACAGAAATGCAGAAAGTAAATCCTCTCTTTCAAGGAGATTATTTTCCTACTCTAAGCATGATATAAAAAGGGTTAAGTGTAATCAGAAATCTAATGTAACCACCTAAACATTTTATTAGCATAAAAAAAATTTGCCTTGTCTTTGGTTACTAGCCAAAGTAAGGATACTTTATTCAGAAAATGCAAACTTGCATGATGATACAGAATGGGCGGGTTAGATGGGAGATCATAGGCATGAATAATGTCATTACAATTCTTCCTAAATTGGTATGTGCTTGTGCATGCTGCTTCTATCCATGACTAGATAGGACTGATATACCAATCAGCAAGATGGGGCAGACTAACTACATCATCATACTAATCATCAAGGCTTATCAAATGATAACTCGTTGCATAAGACTCAAGTAGCTCCAAATCATAAGGAAATTCTACATGTGAAGAAGATGGTTGAGACTGATATTCCACTGACTACATCACATCTAAATTTTCACAACACTGCTTCTCAATGTTTTCATTACTGTTACCTTTGTGCAGCTCTGCATGATATGACTCTGAATGATCATGTGAAAATTCTGAGTGCTCCTCTTCCATACTAAGATTTTCCCAGGTATCCACACTCCCCTCTATGGACGTATCGTAGATTGGAATTCCAAATTTTTTTGAATAGACACTCCCATCTATGTCAGATATGAGAGAGTATTCCTTGCTGGTATCACATCCTAAGATATAACTACCCTCCTCCTGTTCATAATAATCATCCTTCAAAGTTTTGGTTTCAAAGATATTAGGAGAAGTTAAACTTTCCAAAACTTCATCCCTAAGTGATGAACATAGAGGAGTGTCATCATACACATCATAAATTTCTTCATAAGTGTCGATCTCAGTAATGATTTCCTCATGAGGGCTTTCTGGAAAAATATTAGCATTGCAACAAACTTGAGAATATCTCAAATCTTCAATGTTTTCAGTTATGGTGACATGACGAGAGTCTTTAATAATGTGTCCAATCATGGGTTCCTCGTGAAGCTCTTCAATAGGATCATCCCAAGTGTGCTCAACTATAATGGAATTCATGGGCTCCTTTAGCTCATTTAGGTAGGTGAGGGCCCTTTCTACAACAGTTACCATATCTCCCTCACCATTATGCCACCTCTCAAAAACCATAGCACATAAGTCTTCAAGGGAGGTAATGCATTTATCAGGAAGACCACAAAACCATATCTAAGCCTTATTTTCCAAAGAATTAACAAAAATTCACATCACATTATCCCTATGAAGTATGTTGATTTTATTCACAAATGAAAAAAAATATATGATGTGACAGACAGCTGAATCACCATTTCCACAAAAAATTGGAGCCTGAAAATATCTTTTATCCTGGAGATATGGTTCATAGTTAGGAAAACCTAGGATGCTCGAGAAATCGATGGGAGGATATGCATTGGAAATTTGAGCACCATAAACCTCATCATCCATAACGACTTATCAATAGCATATATCAACCATGTATTTTGTACTGAACTGGAGCTGTCAAATAATGAAAATTTAAAGTTTTATAATGTTGTATGAGCTCATCTACACATAATTCTCAACAAAATTATGAGAAAGTAGGGTTTTATCCCTTCAATGGAGTCGCCATGTGAAAAAGAAAAAGAAGCACTTATAAATCTTTCACAAAAATGATTTTTTTCTTTTCTTTGTAAAAAAAACAAAAACTGAAAAAAGTCAGTGGAGTTGCCAAATGAAAATTAAAGATTTACTCTAAGCATTCATCAAACAAAGCAAAAACAAAAAGAAAGAAAACAAAAGTCGTAATCTGGGAATCAAAAGATTTATCCCCGACAACGATGCCAAAAGATGTTGTCGCCTTTCACACACCTGGGGGGGAACGTGGCAGAAATATTCAAGCCACTCGGTGTGTCCTTGGGGGCAAGTCTCGAGTCAAGGATGTCACCTTGTTTTTGACTCCTCCATTTAGAAAAAATCCTAACGAAGCCAAGGGGGGTAGACCCTACAAGTTACTAAGGCTGGTTTCTTAGATGATGATGGTATTAAATGAGTAAGTTTTTTAGGATTTTTTATTTAACAATTGTAAACAATAGATAACATGTTGAGAAAATCACAAATAAGCACGATATGGCACCCAATCACATATAGATTGAAAGAAATTAATAGTTGACCAGTGCCTTAAATGGAGTCCAAAATAATTAAGAGTGCTTGCAAGTGTTGGAGTGAATGTTGTGCAATTGTATCTTGGTATGTTTTAAATTAATGTGAAAAGATGAGTGAATTAAATTAGGCGGGGGGACTCCAGATATACCCCGGGGGTACTTGGAGTATGTACAAAAGTAACAACCGCTATGGCTACCCGCAAGGAATGTGTGGGATGGATGGAGTCTCTGAGACTATGTTTGTAATACACCCACTAGGATGTAACAAATATTGACGCCTCGAGGTCACTGTCCAGTAGATTCAACTTCCTTTGGGTATTTTTCCACCATTTACAGTTTAATCGAGGCGTTGGATTTTCCCCTACGGTGGTTAATTGGGAAAGTGAATCCTAATTATTCTAGTCACTCGCGTTGCTTTTGATGCAGCTTGACTGATTGGACGAACCGCAACCAAGTGCAGAGCATACACACCAGAGTCTTGTAAATTTAAGTAAATTTTAAGAGCGTGTTCTTGTTAAAAAAAAAGACCCTCTAGGAGTCTCTTTAGTTCCAAGTGGAACTCAATCAAGAAATCAAGGAGGGGTTAATTTTACTATTTGCTTGTAAAAAGTAACAATGAAAATAGAAGCAAAAACACACACCACAGGTTTTCTAATTGATTCTACCACGATCCTCTTTCACCTTTCGGTTCAATCGAGGATTTGTGGGGTAAGTATTAGTATTACTTTGATTTCAAAATATGGAATAATGAAAAATATGATCAAAGTATACAATCCTACATGACAAGACTAAGCTATAGCAAAAAATGGGAAAAATGCAAAAAAGTGAAACGGACGCGGACCCCCCTAGGGGGGATGGGGAGTGGGCTCAAAAGAGCCTACTCGAAGTGATTATTTTTTATTATTAAATGTTACAATATCAGAAAAATAACTGCACTTTGGTCCTTGTTATTTGGGATCCAAATTCTTACAACAAGCTTACAACAATCCTAAAAGGAAGCACAGTGGTGCGGGATGCTTCCAGGAAGCTCCGGTTCGCCCAAGAGTTAGAAAATGGGCAGAGTATCCTTCTCTTTTTTGTTAAATATGCTAAAATTCAACAATATATTAAAATCAAATATGCACAAAAACACTTTAAAAGTGCTTTGGGTCACCACACTATTACTGTTGGAGTCATTTACCCAACATGCACACTTAATTTGGTCAATTTGGCCTTGTTAAAACAGTATCCTAAGTTTAATCGACTTAATTGACATCAAATGAGCACACTATGACATCAACATGAGCACACCCACACCTACCTTCAATTAAGGAGGTCAACTAAGCCTTCTCCTTCAATCATGGAGGTTAACTGGGCTTCCTCCTTCAATCAGGGAGGCTAACTGGGCTTCCTCCTTCAATTGGGGATCCATTCTGGGGTGATTTGAGTGTCATAAATGAACCTAATTTCTAAATGATTGTTACAATCAGTTGATCAAGGTGGTGGAGACGCCTCCATTCATTTATTTGATTATTTGTTTTATTATTTATGAACTGGAGACAACTAGGGCGCCTCCAACCACTTCTGATGACCAATTTGACTTCAGTTAACCTCATCGGGGCTCATTGGAGTTAATGATGTGCTACCACTTGTTGATTGGCATGCAGTGACATGTGTCTGATCTACTTTCAATTAGACTCACTCATTCATTGCACTCTGATACAGTTAGGACTCAGCCGAGTCAATCATGGCTTGATCAGTGGGTTAACTAGGTGTGTTTGCTATGGCTGACATTTAGTTAAGCTACACCCATTCATTCAATTCAAATGACCTCCTTGGGAATTCAAATTTTCTTGGAATTCATGCATATTTCATGACCATTGTATTGTATTACTCATTCTTTATTGTTAATATAGAGCTGCTACTCCTATTGCAGCACCATTATGCCATTTTCATGCTTAATTTTCCCTGAAATATCTTATGGGACTGTGTTTTAGTCCCTATATTACTGTGATATATTAATAATTATCGAAAAAAATACTAAGTTAAAAACTGTTAAAAAGGAACATTTTAGTTTTGCAAAAGGGAACCAAGGAAAGCAAGCTTTCCTTGGGATCTTGGCTTGCTTTTTGGGTAGCCAATATGTTGTGCACTTTCTTGCAGAATTTAAATCTTTAAAGAATGAAAAAAAGAAACTACCTTATGAGAAATCTTTAGATCTACAATTTAGCTACTTGCAAAAAGGAATTTCTTCACCTAGATCTATCTTTAAAATATGATATTATTTATGAAATTTTAGATCTAAGCAACAAGACTCTTAGGAACTAGATCTAACAATGTATAAGCAATTTTTAAAAGTAGATCTGATCATAAGAGAACGAACATGTAACTGGAAGATTGATTTTAATAAAATGGAGGAAGAGAAGGGGAAAGGCCTGTTGTTGGTTAGATATGCAAGGGAAACTAGTTGGATTATAGAGGGGCAATTCCTTCACAAAAATGTCGGATGTACATGGAGTCAAACTAGATCCACAGCTTGTCCAATCCTTGCCACCTGAAAGCTAAACACACAACCTTGCACATAACCTTATGAGATATGGATATATATATGAAAAAGAGACAAGAATTACATGCAAATAAGATTATTAAACATGTATAAACTAGATATTGAAACACATATGCTATGAGATATAGAAAAAAACAAGTAATCTTACTTGCCCAACTACGGTCCTATTGATTCAGCTGAATCAGTCAAGCCAGACAAGGTTCAGATGCAAAAATTGNCCGCAAGACAATGCTTATTCCACACACATGAGAGCATTACACCATTTAGCCTCCAAAGCTTCTTTATTCCAACAATGAAAAGATTACAACAATATTACAATAGAAAACCTATTCTCTCCAACTCGAACAAGCTTCGAGAAGGGAACGATAGCTTCAATTTATAGCTAGATTGGCCAAGAGGGGGTGCATGCCTGACTGAAGGAGAGACTGCAGCTGATGGAGAGTTAAGTTGAGCCTGATCTGATGATAAAATAAGTCTAACTAGATTGGAACTGCATATTGGAGTGACACCTCACTCAGAGAACTGACCCACCCATCAAACAATTGCCAAATTGATCCACATGTGTGGAGGAGAAAGAAAGAGGGTGTAACCCTCAAACCTGCATGACCCAGTTAAGCTCCTCTTCAGCCCTGATCAATGCCTTCAGTTAAGGAATGATAACTCCCAGTCAATCCAAAGTCGATGAGACTGATTTCAATCAAATCAGAGCAAATCCCACTGATTTAGGAACTTCGATTTGCTCCATTATTTAATTAATTTTTAATTAAATTAATTAATATTTGATTATTTTGGATTTTTTTACCTGAGTGATGGAAAAATCACTCAAAACTTAGGAAAAGTGGGTTTATGGGTTTACCGGGTGCTACGAGTTAGAAAATGAGCACCCCCATGACTGAAATGACTTTTAACCCCACTTTTATTACAAGACCAATTTTTCCATTTAGACTATTAAAAAATAGTCTAAATTTTGTGGAAAAATTAAAATTAAAAATTAAAAAAAAACCTAGGGGGACTTAGCACATGCTCATATGACTCAACCATAATGCCTAGCATGTTTATACATTGACACACAAACTCTAATAACCTCAATAGGCCTAAACTTCAAGCCGACCACCCTAACTTTGGAGGTATTGAGTGAAAAACTCAGAAATTATCAGTCGTTTATTCAACAACCAATAATAACCAAGGGAAAAAAAACTCTGGGCTGATCATATTCACAAATGAGTCTAGGATACCGAGTCTTTTACAGACACTACCACGCTAGAAAATTTTATTACAACTCCCCCAAGAGGGTATGAACATGTGGTAGATAAAAAAACACTCCGCAGAAGCAAGTTTGAAGGTCTTCTAAAGTATGAACAAACATTAGAGGAAATTTCAACTCAAAATGGACCTCCTAAGGAAAATTAATAAAATAATAATTAAAATAATAAAATAATATTTATTAATTTTGGAGGAAGAAAAGAAAAAACTACTTTTTTGTTCGTATTTTTGACATATCTCCTTGTGTTTTTACTCAAATTTTGATAGGGAGAGCTTGTTGGATGCGGAATTAAATTGCGCATCCAACAAGTACCCACTCGGCATACTTTTGACGGGACCTGCTACTCCAAAAACAAGAAATACCTGAAAAAACGTGATGATGATGTCATCATCACGTTTTTTCAAATATTTCTTGTTTTTGGGGTAGAGGGGCCCATCAAAAGTATGCCGAGTGGGTACTCGTTGGATTCAGAATTTAATTCCGCATCCAACGAGATCTCTCGATTGAAATTTGAGTTAAAACACAGGGAGATATGTCGAAAATACGAACAAAAAAAGTAGTTTTTTTATGATACCTATCCCCAAATTTATATTAAAAAATTGTTTAAGAGGTGCTTCCTTTTTTAATTTTAAAGCATTTTTATTGGCTAATACATAATGACATGGAATTTGTATTATTTTTGGAAGGCCCATTTTAAATTGAAATTTCCTGTAATGTCATCTTTGTCCGGTTCACCAGGCTCACTTGATAACATCGACTAAGTACAACTTGGGTGGTAACAATGTGTAGTTGTTATCATCATGCATAAATGGATCTAGTTATGTATGATAAATATATGATTTAGTTTGAACATGATACTTCATTTCCTTGATGACTGTGTATAATATGTAGAGGGCATGTTTGACCCGAGATGTACACATTATTCTATTTGATATCTAGTCTTTTGCATTCAATGAGGGTGATAAAACATTTTTACCACATTTTGCATGTTTTCAAAAATTTCAAGGACGTGGATACAAACACCTCCTCGGTTTATCCGAGAAAAGTAGTCTTTAATAGAGTAGTTCTAATGATTTGAGTGATGATGCATTAATGTGCTTTCTATTCTTGTTAGTGTATGTTCTTATTTCTAATAACCATTGCAAGTTTCTAACTAAATCTGAAAATTCTAAATCAAACGAAATAATTCATATTTTGATTGTCAACAAAAGAAAAGAAAGAGTGACATTTGTATCTATAAACATATAAGAAGGCTATTTTTTTCTTAAAGGGTAGCTTAAAAATGAGAGATTTAGAAAATAAGCTAATTGGGAATTCATACACTATATTAAGGCTGTGGGTCTCAATAATACTACAGATTGTAATAATGATTTGTGGGTTCCATAATCACTCCACAATGTAAAGTGTTCAATTCTATCATTTTGTCGGTATGTCAATATTTGGGTCCCCACATGTCCATTGGACCATTAAGGGATGAGACAGAAAGTGGAGTCCCTACTTTCCTGTTAGTGTAGTTGTGTTTCACCAGCACCTCTAGTGGTGAGTGACCCAATACTGCTTCTGAAATGTATAAATAACTCCCTTCTCTTCTCATTCATGCATTTGTTCATTTGAGGGTCTAGAAGTTGAGAGGTTCGAGCTCTGGTATATGATCTTTTATTGCAATACCTTAGTAATTTGCAGAATCAAAAGATGAGTCTTCCTAGCAAAAGATTCACCAAGATATTATAATATTTTTTAATTTGATGAAATATTTACCAAGTTTTTACAATATTTTATGATTTAGTGAAACATTTGCCAAAATTTTACAATATCTTATAGTTTAGTGAAATATTCGACAAGATTTTACAAGATTATATAATAGAAAATATTAGCCAAAAATTTATATATACATATTATATTATTGATAAAATAGCCTTCAATTTTTCTTATATATTAGGGAGATTCACCCATTTATTATACATATAAATTTCGAGGGTGTTCTTAAAATTATCCCTGGTTGTAATCATCAATAATGTAAAAATGTCAATGGAAACAACAATAACTTCCACGCATTGGAGTTAAGTTCAAATTAAGGAATTTCCCTTTGTATTTATGGTGTTTGATGCAAATCATTAAGAGGTAATCTTAGGTCAAAAATGTCTCGAAACTTACCGTTGTCCCAAATTTCAGTTAAATTGCGGCCTATTCTTCTATTAACATAACCCCAAATTTTCTCCTAGACCAAATTTGATTTTGAAAGACCCCTGAAAGCCCAAGGATGAAACCATTGAGTGTAAGCACTTTAATTTGGATAAGCTATCGGGTAGGGTATTCCATCAAGATTTGCACTGGCTTGATCGACCCATTTTCCCTATCCGCTCACTCATGACTTTTAAAGAAATTGAACATTTGTGAGTGGCTTGGCGTTTGGTAATCTTCATTGCTGAATCACGACATCATTGTTGGTTTACTGTAACTTTAATTTTCCACTTCTATTTTTAGTTTTTTGTTTTGTAGAAATATTGAGGAAATGGATGTGTCGACGAGCTCTCTCTAGAGATGGTGATTTTCACAAGATCTCACTTTTTCATACAGATCACTAGTTCATTGAATGGAAACTCCATTAACCAAGACAACATGAACATTCTCTCACTCTCATTATCCTTTCGGTGAGCAAGACTAATGTTGTATCAAATCAATTACAAAGTCTATTTTTGCAAGCTTCAAACTGTAGCACAACGACAGATTCCATTTGTTCCAATATACATCATTGGGGTATGCCCTAGTCTGGACTTTAATAATGCCAACACATTGCATCTACAACAAGCATGCTCTACAAAAAACCATGATAGATGATGACAAGTGCGTGTGCAGTAAGTAATGCACACATTCAACCTTTTTGAAATTCGATAATCTATTCAAGCTGGAAGAAAACAACTATCCACAACATTCCATTTTCATGTTTTCCAAGTCATTGTTGAGAAGGCTATTGTGCAATAACCTATGTCTATGACCCTCTTGTCTTAAACCATTAACTAGTTACAATTTAAAACATACATTACTTAGTTTTTAAATGCAAATTATTTATATTGCATATATAATCTCTATATAAATTTGTAATATTTAAAATGTATAAATAAATATAATTTAGAGCTTTTCAACATTTTTTTTTCTATTTATTTCTTTTATTTTCCTCATATAATGGATGCACAATTTTTTTAATTCTCTAGAAAATTTATTGATTTCAACTTCATTCACATCTTTCTTAAATACATTTTCATTTACTTTTATAAAGATATATCTTATTTCCCTATAAGTTTATATTACCAATCAAATCATTCATGCAATTTCATTTAATTTTTCATGCTAAAATAAAACACATATGCCAAAGGATACTTTTGCAAAGTATGTATACGCACTCATCAAGAATGTTACCAAAGGTGTTATGTCCTTACATACCGTTCAAGTACTACCTACGGACATATATACCAAGGTGCCATATTCACACATGTCCATTAACTAGAAATCAATAAATTTTATAGAGAATTAGTGAGGTAAATTATGGATAGGAATGAAGAATTTTGTTTAAATTAGTGATGAAAATTATGGATAAGAATGAAGTAAATGAAATATTAAAATAATGTAAAGGAATCAATATTTTTATGTTGTGAAAAGCTTTATACATTCTTGAAATTTCATGTGGAGATTGCCAAATTGTAGAGGAAAGTTACCATGCATTTCAACGTTATGAAGATTCCTATATATGTTAATATTTAATTTCTTGGAAAAAAAAGAGGCTATGCTAATATGCTTTTCCTCATTGTAAAATCTATTACAAATCACTTCACTTAGAATTGTTTTCAAAGTTGCAAATGCATTATCATAAAATTGATGAATACAAATTTCAGATATTAAATAAAATTATAAATAATAGTTTTTCAATTTTAAAGAAAATATAATTAATAAAACCATTTAATTCTTATATTAATAAAATTATAAAAAAACTATATTATTTTATATTCATTTTAAGAAAAAAATAACATAGATATGTTGTTAAACTATTATTCAAATTGAAGTTAGTTCTGCTATTAAAAATACAAGTCGTGTTTGTTTATCACATTAATAAAATTAGTTGTCAAACAGATCTAAGTTATCTCATGAAGCTTTGATGGTCCAATTTCAACTTTTAAATTATTATTATTTAGCTTCATATCAAGTGAAAAAAAAAACTCCTTCAACAAGTGTTTCCATTGCAAAAAAATTATCTTCATATCTAGCCACAAAGCTGGTGGCAATGTGGAGGTAGCTCTTGTTTATTAATGATATCATTGTATTTTAGCATTTTTAAGTTTTATGTTTAAACTTTACCAACATATAAAGTTAATTATTAATAATACTATTATTTTGATTGTATTTATGTTATAATAGGTAAATTTTAAAATTTCTAGCTTAATATTGTGCTAGCTACTACTCATATTATAACTAATAACCATGCTCCAAAAGTATTAACATTCTATTTCATTACCTAAGTGGAATTTACTGATTGAGGCTAACACTTAAAACATGTGTTTCCTCTTTAGAGGTTATGTTTCAAATTGAAAGGATAGGACATGTACACCTCAAAGACTAAACAAACAAATTAGTTGCATAGAGAAGGTCCCTTGTCCCAAAAACAAGGGGATCTCATACATCAATTTGACATTTAGGTTATGAACTTAAAAATAAAATAAAATACTAATAATAATTAGTATTAGTAGTAGTATTTGTATTATTATTTAGCTTTCTAACTCATTCCTAAAAAAGGAATCTTTAGATATCCCTTAGTATGACAAAATCTTATCACCCCTTTAATAATGTACCATACTGAGAAGAAAAACAACATTTCCTTGGAGGTTTCAATGCCCCTTACTTTATGAAATATTCCCTAATGTTTTGATAATTTTCCTTATCCTAGGAGAGTAAATAAAGAGATACTTGGAGACAAGAAAACATTTTTCTAGGCATATCCAATTTCCTTTCATTAACTAAAGATACAATAAGGAGAGAAATCAACACCTTAGAAGTATGTGTAAATATGGATAATTTGGTTATTAGTGATTTTTTAATTAAAAAAATTGATTTGTACCTAGTAAAAAAGTCTCACCAAGACCTAATCCATGGATAGTACAAAATTTAGACAAATTTTAAGACTTAAACAAACTTTGATAGGCCATTTCCTATGATTAATGCTCTAATCCGTATCTTATGCTTTCAAAATCTACTAACACATTGTCTAGTTAATTATCCTAAGAGTATCAAACAATGAATAAAATATTAACTACATTTCCACATATATTAGCTCTCATCCTAAGCACTAGATATAAATTCAATATGTAATGTTAAACTTAAGTATTTTTTTCTATCCTCTAAAGGACCAAGCATTAGACATTAGGGTGGGGAAACGAAGAGTTCTACTTGAAATTTGGAAAATACCAACAAATGAACCAAAAAATCTTCTAGAAAATTTGTTGCTTCTTCCAACTCTGCTAGGTTTTCCTTTAGCCCAACAATTGAGAATTGGACCTCAACTTCCCATTCATTTAAAGGTGTTGCAAATAGTTTTGGGTCACCTAGGTTTTAACTTGAGTAATGAATTGAACTAGTACTAGACACACAGACTATCCTCGAACACATGTTGGATTGCTTGGGAAGTGAAGTTCAAGGTCGATTTAGATTTGATTTTGCTGCTACAAGTGGCTTAACATAGCTTCCACAACTCCTCTGCAAAAAACATAGAAAACATTGTGGATCCATACTAGTGAAGGGAGAGATGAGACACTACTCCACAATGAATATTTGTTAGGTAGAGACTCGTCACCTCCTAATAATGAAGAAGGAATTGTGGAGATGGACGGGTTGGTGCATGGGGATATGAGTTCAAGACAGAGTTGATGATGTTGGCATGGAAAACTCCAGCAAAAATAAATCCTTGACCCTTAAATGTCTCCTTGGTGCAAAATAATGAATCATGAAAGAGGATCTAAACTATAGGGAGGATAATGAGGTCGACAATTTTATGTAGGATGATGAATAAGACATATGACATAGCATGTGTGAGATTCGAAGAATGATGAGTCTGTAAGCATCAATAAAGGGATTTAGTGAAGAATCTACCTCCTTTTTTTCCAAGTTTTGATCATCGCATATAATATAAGTGCATGGAGGCTGCCTCCAAAGCAATTGTATTCAACATACCTTTTCCCATAGTAACTTATTTGTTCATCATATCATAAACAATGCAATTCTTAGTTAAAAGACATGATAGAAGTGGGAATTTATTCACCATACCATCAAGAACATAATTGTTTGATGAAAGACATGATAGAAGTACACCTATGAGAATTTATTGAAAAGGAGTTAGACTACTCCTTTAACTGTGATCACCTCCTCCAGCGATACCCCTACTGATCCCGGGCGAGCCTAATTCAAGGGTACAATAGGATTATACTTCTGATCCCTGCATATATGTCATCACATCGCTCCCTCTGCCTCAATGTCCTTCACTTCACATTTACTCCTTTACTCCCTGGTTGGTGACTCCTCCACCCTCCCCACTCTTCTCCCACTCCACTGCTCATCCATTGTGAACTCGACTCCCTCCAACATCTAACATCACTTGGACCTGACTGCACTCTATCGAAGATGCTACAAATACAACATCACTCGAACTGCACTCTGCCAAAGTTGCTGCAAATCCAACATCGCTCGATAAGGGAAACTAGAGGTAAGTATACCCAATGATTTATCCCATTCTTATCATATTGGGTATGTTGCAAAAGAACAGAACAAAACCCTAACTAAAATGCTCACTCTTGCAATGATATGAAAAGATAATCTCCAGCCAAAAATCCCTATCACTTTTGTGGAAGCTAGCAAAACATAAAATTTAGTACCCAATATAGCTCCAACGTTCCCTATAAACTGTAGCCACCCAAAATCCCAATTACAGTTTCCTTCTTCCATCGAATCTGCCATGAGTGACTGAATGGAGGGGACTACTATTGCAAGTCCGATACCATTCAGTGCTCCTGATACTGCTACCTATGTATTCATGTAGGTCATATATTAATATAGCAAAATATCTACTTATAAATCCAAGGAGGTAATTTTATGTCGCTTTTTTTTCTTTTTGAGGAGGAGAAATTTGTAGACATGCATCATTTGGTTTAAGCACCTTGCTACGTAAATCATGATCATTTGGTTTAATTTCAAGTTATCTTAGATGCTAAGACACACCTTGTGTTGTGTTAATAACTCCTTGCATAGTTACAAGTTGATAACAAAATATGAATAATACTTCGAAGGGTAGGCTGTAAATTTTTCCCAGCTTGATGAGAAATCCAACTTATACCATTTAAGAGTATGGAAACACTCATACCAAGTAAAATCTTAGCTAATCACACTCCAGGTACCAATTTCATATAATAAAATAAATTGAAACATTCATTTTGGAAATTACATTACTTTTGAAAACAAGTCTTTATGACAACACATGAATGAGTTAGCATTCAGTAAAGATGACTTTTATCATAAAAACTGAAAGATTTTATACTTAAAATCTAACATAATATGTAATGAATTTCTAACTCAAGAAGATGAGAATAGTCAAGTACCTCAGAAAACATTTTAGATATCCCAACAAGAAATGTAGTAGCTCCCTAGAGAAAGGCACCGAGGGAAATCACATGCGTACGATTGCAATGAATCGCTAGATAGGTTGTCAGTGGATAACAAGCTTCTTGAGTTAAATATTTGAGTAGAGTGAGAGACCCCATGGTGAAATATGTAACTCTAATCCAACCTCTTGGTACAGCCCTAGAAACATCGATTCATGATTTATCTCATGACTTATCTGAGTCGAGACGTGGCACCAAATTTATAATCCCTTATAATTCTGGAATCCAATTCTCCCTCCATTTCCCCTAAAATTCGATTCAAGATACCATTTCCAACATGGAGAATGCTAGCATCAAAGAGAAGGGTAATGGAATATCCACATTTCAACCCATTGTAACCCACCCCCAAACGTTGGGCATTTTCTCATTTTCTAAAACCAAAGTTGACTCCCTGTGTACAAGAATCTCTCCTTGCAAAGAAAATTTGAAATCAAGTCCATCATTCTGTCTTGGAAGGCCTTTTAAATATAAAACTAATCTATTGGATGCTAACTGGAGGGAGTTGTTTGTGTGGAAAACCTTGGAACACAGATTATTCACAAAAAAAGCTTACAAAAAAAATCCAAAATTGAAAATAAACCATATGGATTTTGGAATTGGGAGCTTTCAAAACATGAAAAACAAAGAAACTGAAACTGGGTATTGTTTAAGAAGCGCTTAAATATGAATGAAATTACTTGCCATCACATAAAGATATGGTTGTAATGGTGAAAAATGTGACTGGCCTTAGATGCGCTTGATAGACATTGTCACCCAAATAGTTAGTCCTCGAAGGATCTAGAAATGTGATCTTCACTATATGCTCTGTCTCTTTTATGTAATCTTCTCCTTTCCTATCTCATTCTTGTCTGAATGGAACATCCACCATTCGCATTCCTCGAAATTCTAGCAGTTGAACTCGGACAATGCTGCTTCTTTTTGGGGGTTTTCTGCTCAACTTCAAATTGTTAGAATTAAATTAAGAAGGTACATCCCAAGCATTCTGGAAATTCAAGTTCATGTTTATCTGATCATAACTGATGGTGGTTATGGCAGGAAAAACCATTTGATGAAAACCAGGAGAGCCCTTATGTGAACCATTGGTTCCTTCTAAAGAACCTTTTAAACAAAACATAGTTTTAAAAAGACTAGCAAGATTGCTTTTCACATTTTTAAATGAATTTCACATTCCATACATCCATGTTGCCACTCGATCTAGAATCTTAATAAATTTTTAAGCTTATCCATATAATTTTAATTTTAATATATTTTTAGCTTGTTCTGAGTGTATTTTTTAGATTGCTGTTTAATAATATTGTTGGTTTCTTTTTTAAAAGATATTATTGTTGAATTTTTCATATGGTTGCTTCTCCCATTCCCAATAGAGGGAACATCTTCATTCAACATGGTATTCACTGGAGAAACAACAGCATTATCATCATTTTCATTTTCATATTTGACCAACTCACTGGAGGATATCTGGAGAGGAAACCCAACTTGAGAATCCACCTCTTCAACTACTACATAGTCTTGTTCTTGCTCTTCAGATTCATTGTCCCCTCAGCTAGCGCTCGACTGCTCCAGCACTGCATTTGGAATCCTAAAATTTTATCAATCTCTCAAAGGAATAATATACGATATAGGCAGTGCACAAATTGAAAACTATCGGATCAATTCTCTCAACTTCATAGTCAAAAGAAGAAATACAAGGAAAAACTCTACTAGCACTCCAAAATTACAATTATCTCTGAGAGCTAGATAATGCAATCTAAAAGATGACTTCTTTGAATTTTTCTGGGAACATAGCAAAATGACACTACTCACTAGCTATCCAAATGCATAAAAAGGGCCTCGAATGTAAAAGATAACAAAAAAATAAAGATGTAGAATTCATGAGGATTCTTGTTGCAAAAAGCATAAATTTAATGGTGTTGTTATAAGATTATGAAAATTAGATTGACTATTTTTTATGTTATGTTTTGGTTATCTTTTTAACTCTGTAACAATGCAACAATGCATTTAATGTTTCTACTTAAGATTATTAAGAAACAAATTTAAGTGTAGATCAGAATTGTCGGTTTATATCTCCATATCAACATTAAATAGGAAAAACTAATTTTCCATATAAAATCCTGGTTTTGGTTTGCTGAGGCAAGTACGGTAGGACCTTTGGATGGAAACTGTTAAAGAATGTAACCTCACCTATAGTTAGTTAGTTGGTTAGGTGACCCATGGTATTTTTTGACCTATGGTATTCACCCATAGCATGCTTATTCTGCATCTCCTATTTATACTTAGTCTAATAATGAGAAGGCATTCACTCTGTCCATAATGCTTCTATATACTTATTTTCTTTTCTTTATCAACAACATCCAAGTGCCCTCCCACAAAACCCGAACTGGTAAATAATGTTTACCCATTAAATGTACTAATACTTACTCTTGGATGCATATTGAAGTGATGTGTTCATTTAATTATTAAATTACGTTAGAGGAGTTTATTTTGATTTCAAGTTGAGGTTCAGTTATTTGGACACTCCTTTCATTTTTAGATTCACTTGTTTTTAGATGTTTATATCATTCTTACGAGATTCAGTTATTTAGGAAATCCTTTCATTTTTATCTGTGCTTGTTAGTATATGTTTCTTGGTTTCCTAACGAGTTTTTATTTATTTATTTATTTCCAGTTTGGCTCTACCTGTGACACCATCGACCATCAAGCGCTCGCAATTCACCATACTTGACGACCAATAAGAGAGCACTGGTCTGGAATAATAAATATTCTTGCGAGGTAATATGCCCAACATTCACGTACATGTATCAATATAATTTCATTTCAATTACATGGATTTTATAATATTGCACCTGAAGATACTATATTTGATTATAATGTGTATATGGGATAATCAAAAGTGTTAACAATTGTCTATGATTTATGATCTTATGATTCATCTCAAAAATGATTTTATACCATGGTGCAGGTCTGGTTCTGCTTGAATATTACCATTTGATCAAGAAGTTTGCAGTGTTTGACAGAGAACGAATTCCTGAGAGGGTCATACATGCAAGAGGGGCATCTGCAAAGGGATTTTTCGAGGTGCCCCACTATGTCAACAATCTTACCTATGCAGATTTCTTGAGGGTGTCTGCCATTCAGAACCCTGTGATTTTCAGGTTTTCTACTGTCATACATGAATGTGGGAGTCTGGATACTCTCAGAGACCCCATGGGTTTTGCTGTCAAGATTTACACGAGAGAAGGAAACTTCAACATAGTTGGTAACAATATTCTCATTTTCTTCACTCATGATGTGATCCAGGTAAATATTTTTTGCATATCAATTCTCACCCTGCTATAATTTTTTCTTCCAATTACATTTGCTTTTAGGAAGCTATTATTACTGACTAGAAAATGAGTCCAAGTGCTAATTTAGTGGGTGTTTTGGATGGACTAGTTTTCGTATGTTATTAGATCTCTGAATCCCAACACCAAGACACACATTCAAGATCCATGGCACTATCTGGATTTCATCTCCCACATTCCAGAGAGTTGTCTTACATTCCTATATTGGTTTGATTACTGGGGAATCCCTTCCTTTTTCTATGAATCATGGTCTAATTATCTACTCTTCAGTTCTATCAAAATTTCAATTCTATGCTGAGTGAATGATTTGTGTGTGTGTTTCCTTCCTAGAGAGAAAGCATTAAACTCTGCATGCTTTTATTTTTGAATGCAACTGATCACCAATGAAGGTAGAGAAACCTAATACAAGTTTCATTGGAAACCTACATGTGGATTGAAGTTTTTGCTTGACGAAGAAGTTATGATCGTGGGAGGTAGGAATCACAACCACGCTATGAAATATTTAATTGATGCCATAGCTTCTAGAAACTACCCTGAATGTGTTGGAAATATTAATTACTCACTGATATTAATGACACATCAGTCGTAGGTTTGAAACTGTGAGTTAGTTTGATAGGAAGAAGAGATCACGTCTCTCATATATAAGCCAGTTGAATTTAGTTTCTGAAGCTAAGTTTCTAGGTAGGGTAGATAGTTATTACAGTCTTTAATGTTAATTCGGTAGCTTCAGAGAGAAGAAATTAGAAGTTTTCTATATGAAGAAGAAGAAGATTGTAAATATATAGGCAAGTAGAACAGAGAGACAGAGAGAAGAAGAGAAGTGCAGAGAAGAAGGATAAAAACTCTGTGAAGAGTTTGAAGCTCAATCTTCCGTGTTTTGTGAAAGTGCTGAGAGCTGAAGCTCTATGAAAGGTGAAACATCCTTGTAATTTCCAAGTTTTTGTTTACGGCTGTAAGTTATTTTTTATGCCATCACAAGAAATATAAATCCATAGTTTATGGTTTATTGAACGATTTAGTTAGTCGCACATCTTCTCCATATTTACCTGAGTGAATGTTGTTTACATTTACTGTAAGTGAAAGACACAAAGAATCCATTTTTATTTCACCGTGTAAAAGTTTGAGTTTTTATCCATAGAAGGGTTGACACAAATCTTGTTTAATATTTGGTTATATAATATTATGAGTGGGTCACAATATAGTTGTGTCGCAGTTTATCCCAAGTTACCAGTGAGTAAAAAGTGTTTTCATATCCTAAGTCTTTAGACTAGGAAATATAATTTTATGTTGAACATAAAGTTGGTTCACACATGAGTTGGTCGCAACCTAATTCATGTCGTAGTAAAATCCAGTTGAAAGACAAGTAAGTTTGTTGAGGTAAAAGTGAGTCGAGTGAAAATTCAGTCGTAGTAACTCTGCGTAGTAATTTTGTTGCAAGTATTTTTGAGTTGCAATACTTTCCGCAAAAGTTAAAAGGGAAAAAAAAGGGTTGTGCTGCGGGGTAAATCAAGTTAATTGTAGCGACCACCTTTTTTTTCGAGATCTAGTATCATAGAAAGTTTATGAAATAAATATTGTCCTAAAAGGGAAAAAGTAATTTTCCAAGTAAATTTAAAAATAAAAAATGGATTCTACTTTCGATTCAAATATGTCAAGTTTACAAACTTTAATGAATTATGAATATTGGTCTCTAACAATGAAGGCTTTGTTCACAGGTTAAGATGTTTTGGATATTGTCCATAATGGTTATATATAACCAATAGATCAAGCGGTATATAATGATCTATCACAAGTTGAGAAAGATGTCCCGAGGGAACATTGGAAGAAAGATGGAAAAGCTCTATTCTACATACACCAAGCCATGCATGAAAGCATACTCCCAAGAGTAGCAGTGAAAAATACCACTAAGTAGGCATGGGACACTTTGGGGACAACATATCAAGGTTTGGACAAGGTAAATACTTCCAATTTGCAAATTCTAAGAAGAGGTTTTGAATCTTTTTCCATGAAAGAAATAGAGTCAGTAGACACATTCTACAATAGAGTTGTTGGTTTGATAAATCAACTGAAATATCATGGAGAAACCATAACATATCAAATATTGGTTGAAAAAATTCTCAAAATTCTTCCCCCAAGATTTGAATCCTTGGTTATAACCTTGGAAGAAAACAAAGACATGACGATGTTCACCATTGATGAGCTGCAATATTCACTCATCAATCATGAACACAGCCTCATGAGAACAAATACATCATTGGAAGGTGCATTTGCAGCACAATATTCCATAAGCCATGGAAGAGGCAGAGGGATAAACAATTATAGAGGCAAAGGAAGAAACTTATCAAGAGGAGGATGTAGCAACAGTCCAGGAGATGTTGCTGGTAGAGGACATAATTAGAACCCAAGTCAGCCAAGTGGCCACAGGTTTGACAAATAAAAAATTCAATGTCATTATTGTAAGAAATTTGGTCATTATGCATATGAATGCAGGAAGAAGAAATATGACCAAGGAAATCAAATCCAGAACTAGTCGATGAACACCACCACTTCGTCGAGCGCAATGTTGATGGAATGCACATCCCCAATTGAATGCAATACTATCCAAGAAATTCCATGTGATATATGGTATTTAGATTCAAGTTGCAACAATCATATGATTGGTAATTTAAATTTATTTTCCAGTCTAGATAATTTAGTCAAATTGATGTTACACTTGGAAATAATATCCAAGTCACTATTTTGGGAAAAGGTACTGTTGGTATTCTAAAGAAACAGGGGGATCATAATTATATGCCTAATGTTTATCATGTCAAAGGTCTGAAGCATAATCTGCTGAGTATTGGACAACTGATACAGAAAGGGTACAGAGTCTACATGGAGGATAATAATCATGTGATTAAAGACATACATTCAAGAAACCAACTGATAGAAAACGTGCCAATGACAAGAAATCACTTGTTTCCATTGAGGATAATTCCAGACAATACATGAGCTGCATTCAAATAAGAAAGCAAAGAAGAAGTCATACACTGCGACAAGAAATAAAATGACAACGCTGATTTTTAAGTTGCATTTCAAACAAAATTTCAGGATGATTCCTGGTTGTGGCATTTTAGATTTGGACATACGAATTTTGGTGGGCTGAAGCTATTGCACACAAAGAATATGGTAAAAGGATTTCCATTGATCGACAAACCAAACAGAGTTTGTGAAGACTGCATTTTTGGCAAGAAACATAGAGAGACTTTTCTAGTCGGAAAGTAATACAGAGCATGCACACAACTTGAGATTGTGCACTCTGATATTTGTGGTCCAATGCAGACATCATCCATTGGTGGCTACAATTATTTTCTTAATTTTATTGATGACTACTCAAGAAAAACATGGGTATATTTTTTGAAACATAAATCTGATGCATTTAGTTGTTTTCAATAGTTCAAGGAACTTGTGGAGAACCAGAGCGGTCACCGCATCAAAATCCTAAGGACAGACAGAGGCGGTGAATATGTTTCAAATGAATTTTTAAATTTTTGTAAAACCCATGGCATACAGAAGCAATTCACTGTGCGGTATACACCTCAGCAGAATGGTGTCGCAGAGAGAAAGAACATAACCATTATGGAGATGACATGCATCATGATGGTAGCCAAGCATTTTCCAAATGAATATTGGGCTGAAGCAGTCACAACTGATGTATACATTATGAACCAATGTCAAACAAATAGCTTGAAAAACAAGGTTCCTTAAGAAGTGTGGACAGGTATGAATCATAGTGTTTCTCATTTAAATTTTTTGGGTTGTGTCGCATATGCTCATGTACTAGATGAGTTGAGAAAAAATTTAGACAACAAGGGACATAAATGTATTTTTGTTGGCTACTCTCAAGACACAAAAGCATACAAGTTGTATGATCATGTCGCAAGGAAAATAATCATAAGCCGCGATGTTCAATTCGTTGAGAATGAATCATGGGATGGAATCATCGAGAAGAATGTCAATATTGTGTTGGATGTAGAGCATGATGACATGACAGAGGAAGTGGCTCAAACAACACATGTAAGTCAACCAGTCACAACAACGTCGACTCCCATGACACCGCGACATGGTTCAGTACAAGGAACATCAACACAAGTCACAACTCAAGCTGCGACGTTAAGCACACCAAGAGGACAATAGAATCCATCAAGCAGTTCGACATCAACAGATCTAGTAAAGATAAGAAGTCTACGTGAAATATATGAAGTTGGTACACCAATTCCTTCTCTCTCTTTGCATTGTTTTCTCAAATAGATGATCCACTAACATTTGAGGAAGTTGTCGAAGATGAAGTATGGGCACAAGCCAAGGATGAAGAAATAGAATGCATTGAGAAAATCTAGACATGGGAACTGGTTGATGTACCAAAAGATAAAGATGTAATCATCATCAAATGGATTTACAAGGCCAAGCAAGATGGTGATGGGAATGTGCAATAGCACAAGGAAATAATGGTAGCATCTTGAGGGTTCACACATCATACCGACATAGATTTCAATGGAACAGTTGCACCAGTTGCACGTATGGATACAATCAGAACAGTTTTGGCCATTGCTGCACAAAATAAATGGCATGTTTACCAAATGGATGTTAAGTCAGCATTTCTGAATGGATATCTGGATGAAGAAGTATATGTGGGACAACCGCAAGGCTATGAAGTTCTAGGACAATAGCACAAAGGCCACAGGCTGAAAACTGTGCTCTATGGTTTGAAGCAAGCTCCAAGATCTTGGTACAGTCACATTGATTCCTATCTCATTGAGAATGGATTTCACAGAAGTGAAAGTGAGCTGACACTGCACACCAAAGTGAATGAGCAAGGTAACATGTTAATTGTCTGCCAATACATGTAGATGATTTAATATTTATTGGTGATTTTGGCATAAAATAATTTAGAACAGTCATGGAAAGTGAATTTGAAATGACTGATTTGGGGCTTATGAAGTTTTTTTTGGGAATTGAATTCCAACAGTCTGAAAGTGGTATTTTTATATCACAGTTAAAGTATGCAAGTACAGTTTTAAAAAGGTTCAATATGTCTAATTGTAAGTCAGCCCCAATACCAGTAATAATAGGTTTAAAATTGAACAAAGATGATGATGGATCAACTGTACATCCTACGTTGTTTAAAAGGCTTGTTGTAAGCCTTATGTATTTAACAACAACAAGACCAGACATTATGTGTGGAGTAGGTCTGATCTCAAGATTGATGGAGTCACCAAAAGAATCTCATTGGAAAGCAGCGTTGATCCCAGTTTTATCACTATTCTCAGCTAGTAATTTACTCATTTGGCATCCATTTTGTCACCTTTTTGACATATTTCTTGTCATACATCTTATCATTTAGCCCCACGTATGAACGCATTTGGAATTTATGCAAGTATTGGTTTATTTTTATTATTTCGTGATTTTACTAAGAAATTCTGTTATATTTGGAAATATGTCTGTTATATGAATTTGTTTTGCAGATCATAGTTTTTAAACAAGCCAACATTGGACACACATTAATGCTAGATATGTGCATAGCATATCCATCTTGCCATTCAACCTCCCAATCTGCCCGCGTGCTGTTAGTCGGCATATTCCCAAGTGATTAAAGTGCAAAATGGTCTTCAGTTGTTCTGTTGTCCACGTGGTTGATGTTACGATGATCCTTGCTATGAGAAGGCTCACCATCCTAGTTTCTCCATTCGACACCACAATCCCAGTCCACGTTGATGAGAATCTATATGTTGCAGTATGCATGAGGAGAACCGACACGTGAGAGAGCAGGAGGAAGACTGTGCGTTGTCATATGGTTGTTTGTTTGCCATAAAGTTTGACTATTTTAGGGGCGGTCGACCACTGAAAGGGTCGGCCCACTCATCCTTGTAAACATTATATATATTCTCCTTCAAGCGATAGCTCAGTTAGCTAGCTAGTTCATAAATTTGTCAGTCAATATTAGAAGAAGCTCTGTAAAAAATCTATTCTGAATGCTAATGTAAGTTATATTTTCGATACATATACATGTTCTTGTTCCTGTGAGTGATTGATTGATACGCCGCCCTGATTACTGAGAGGGCCCCTAAAAAACCAATGGTCTCCATTCCTGTGTGTGTTCTTGTTATCTCCTTTCTTGCAGATAAGTAGTTTCTATTTCTGTTTTATTTAAGAAAATTGGTTTCCTGTTAGTTGATATTGTTCATTTCCTTGTTTCCTGTAGCATATGTTTCATTATGAGTATTGATGTTCCGTTAGTATAGTTTCTATTTCTTGAATTAAAGTAACCGGTCGCATGTGTAGTTTGTTTCTAGTTTTCCTTTCAGTTTTCCTTCCAGTTTCCTTTTCAACTTAAAAGTTTAGTTTAATTTGTCTGTGTTTAGGGTTACACATATTAATTTCTAGCGAAGCACACTAGTACTTTGTAAATTGATCGTAGCAAAGGACCCGTTCCCTTCACTGTGTGGTTACTGAAAAGATTCATAGAATAGGATTTATAAGAGTTTTCTACTTGTTTCTTTATCAAGTTTTCTTTATTAAGTTTTCTACTTATTTCTTTATCAAGTTTTCTTTATTAAGTTTTCTACTTGTTTCTTTATCAATTTTTCTTTATTAATTTTTATACTTGTTTCTAAGTCATATTTTCCTCGCACGTGTTTCATATAAGAGTAGTATACCTTTAACTTTCAAGTAATTGGTAAAAGAGTTTTGTTTCTTAATTAATAGATTAGTTGTTCATAATATCTTTTCTGTTAAATTCATTGGCTTATGGAATAAATCACAATGTTTACTATCACCTGTAATTGGACACTACTTAGTTTGCATATATTTGTGGAAGTTAAGTTAGATCTAATCCCATTCAGTTTCTTTACTTATTTCAAAATCCATTTTGATACACCTCCTTCTCCAGTACGGATAACCATGAATGCATATCCTCAGAACAATCAAGGAGAGTGGAGCTAGATAAATTGGTTCAATCACTGTATATTTGTCAAATGGCATGTATAGTTTAGTTATTGGGTTTCTTAGATTAATCAAATAATCGTACTATTACCTTTTGTAAGAGTTCTAAATCTGTTCCAAACCTTTCTAATTCACAGATTAAGAAGCAGAATAGTTAGTATAATGTAAAGAAGTAGTTTACTTTCTTAGAATAGTGTTATTTATAAAATACATAGTTTATGGTTGATAGAGTAGAGTAGTATATCTCGATACTGCTCTAATATATTAGTCTTAGTTTTCCTAATTATCTTAGTAGTTGAACTTTCTAGAGTTTGACTCGGTTTTTCATTTTGAAAAATCTTTCAATATTTTCTTTATTAAAATATTTCCATGACACCTTAGGAACACTTCTACCTTTGCATATATTTTGTATCAACTCTAATATTACAAACCTTGATCGATAATTAAATATTTGGTGAATTAATTAAGACAATATAACACCCAACATTTTTGGCGTCATTGCTGGGGAGTTGTTCTGTAAGGTAGAATAAGTAGAATTCCCTTATGAATTTTAGCAATAGGATGGCGGTGAGGGAGCGGTAAGAACCTACACATCTATTGTAATAGGTGCCCCCAAATCCAATAGTCATAGTAGTATTGTAGGTTTTCTTTTTAGTTTAGCTTTTCATGAACAGACCTAGAGATTCAAATGGTAGATACGTTAGAACTAGTTACCGAAACCTTGCTAAAATTCCTACTAAAATTTATGGGGGACAAAATACCCCAACCACTAACTCAGCAGAAAGGTATCAAAGAACACATGTAGGAAGTAGTTCTACTTGGAAACCTAAAGAATTTATAGGAGAATCCATAGAAGGTGAAGAAATCCCGGGGGGAAGTCCCAAGGATCCCATTGCTGAATAAATTCAAGAGGGTCAACCTTTGGAAACCCTCAACCCTCCACTAGTGAAAAAACCTAATGATACAACTTTCTCACTAGCAGGGGATCCTAAATTCATCAATTTCATTGATCCTACTGAGGTACAAGCTGTCTTTGGAAACTCAACAAAGTGATAGTTATTTCATAGATAGAAACCTCCACAGTAGTACCTACCATCCCTATAGAATCTAATAAAAACATAGTTGATTGGAGGAAGATATCCCCTAAGAAAGAACGTTGGGATGCCCCATTATCACCTTGGAAGGAGCCTCTTAGGTACACATTCTTTAAGATTCAAAGTTACATGGATATATGGGGAGAGAATGAAGATCATGAAGAGGTTAGAAATGACGAAGGGGAAGAAGAGAATCGAACTGAGGCTACCTTTGGGTTCCGTATTTGAGACACTACATAGGATGTAAATATGAAGAACATCCCTCCTTCCTCCTTACCTACATTCTATGGAAAACATAATGAAGACCTGGACACATTTTTGTTCGAGTTTGACATCCTTTGTAGAAGCTATAACTATCTACAAGATGCTCACAAGTTAAAAATTTCCCCTGCTACACTGAAAGATTATTCTTTAAGATGGTTCATGGGATTAGGAGAATATAGTATCAAGACTTGGGAAGACATGAAAAATGCTTTCTTGTGAAAATACCAAGAGTATTGCAAACCAAGAGACTCTCAAAATGATATTTTTAAGATACAAAAGCTCGAGGACGGGAGCTTGGAATATTATCTCGAGAGATTTATTTATACATTACATAAATCCAAATATAATGGCGTTCGATAACATGTAATATGAACCCTCTTTCTTAAAGGGATATTAGAAGACCTGGTAATAAACCTCAATCTCATGGCATTCTACGATATATCTCATAAATATTTTGCACAAATTGGGGAGATGTGTAGAAATTACTCTAGAAGTAGGGGGAAATTCGGGAGAAATATTCGGGAACCTTACAATAGAAATCTAAAAGGAAACACTCCCACTTCCGGAGGAGTCATAAGGATAGAAATAGGAAACCTTTGGAAAATTTCAAAACTGATATCTTAGGAGTAATGGGTTCTCAACTAGATTCTTTACAAACCAAGAAAATGCAAGGGGAAGAACGAGCGACAATGAGAATTTTCTATCCAAGATGTAGGACTAAGCATCCCCAACAGGAATTCCCATTAAACAATATCTTCGTATGTCACATTTGTACAGAGGAGCATCCAACAGACAATTTCCCATCACTGCCTAGGTTGCAATCCATATATAAGAGTTGGGATCTTGGTGAAACATCTAGGAAGCCTCCTTGGCAACCAAGGGACCAACCACCATATCAGAATTTTTCACCACAACCCCCACCTTATTACCAACCATCTCAACAATGGAACACCTCAAATTGACAGCATTGGCCTCCCCAATATCCCCCCCCTCCTCATTTTACTCAGCAAGAGTATTGGCCACAAGGGGTGTAGGGGATAGTCCTACTCCCAACCACCACCTGTCTCTGCACCTAATCATCCTTATCCTCAACACTCAGCCAATACCCAACAATTTTTACCAAGGTTTGTGCATCCAGTTCCCCTTATTACACAACAACCTCATCATTTCCAGAATACAATCCCTCCACGACCGACACTATTACCTACACAACCAATACCTAACCCAAATAATAAGCCAACTCAAGCTATTAATAGCATTGATTTGAAAACTCTTTCATCCTATGTTATTTCGACTGTACCTATACATGAGATACAATTACGATTTGGAAGAGTTGTGAATGACAGACCCATGTCACCAGTCATCATTCGTGAAGAGAATGAAGAAGAATATCCCGACGAAGTCGTGAATGATGTTGGTTTGCAAGATTTGCCAAAAATTCTAGTGCATACCCATCCTCAGCAAGAACCAACTCAAGAACGAAGAATTCCTCCATTTTTGGAACAATTAGCAATAGAAAAACCTATAATCCATCTTGAGTACGATATTTTAAATGAATTAAAAAATGTATGTGTCAAGATCCCTCTATTACAAGCTATTAAGGATATACCAATTTACAGTAAAGTAATAAAGGAAATTTGCATTAAGAAACCAAGGAGGAAACAAAAATACCCCCCCACTATTCATGTTATAGGAGAAATGTCTGAATGTATGACTGACTAGTCTAGTATTGCAAAGTATACAAACCCAAGAAGTCCAGTAGTAAATGTTATCATAAATAATAATGCCATAGAAAATACACTTATTGATTTAGGATCGACTATTAATATGATGACCACCACAGTCTTAGAAGTTTTACAGTTGGGATAATTTCTCTAACCGACCCCCTAAATTCTCAAACTAGCAGACCGTACTACGGTGAAACTTGTTGGGGTTTTGAATGACATTGTTGTATCAATAGCCTCATGGGAATATCTTGTTGATTTCATGGTATTATAATCAAAGGATCCTTCTAAAGGACATCCTATTATATTGAGAAGACCATGGTTGGCTACTGCCAACGCCTTTATAGGATGTAGGGATGGGGAAATGACCATTTGTAATGGGTTGTCCACACAAAAGATGGCTTTATACCCCCCATCACAACCTGTAACTGAAACCTTATGGTGGTTATATTTTCACTTTGGGGATGAAAATATTGAAGATCCTTTCTTTCCTAGTGACTACTCCCAGGCACTTTAGGAGCTGACTATCGAGAATGTGTTAAACCAATTTGTTTTTTCAACAACTTGTATAGCTTTTCCTCAGTATTTTGCTCAAATCGATCAAATTTTTGGAGATGAGTTTCAAGAAAATATGGCCCTCTCAACATTCATGGAAACACCATGTGTCTTTTCAATTGAGGAGAACATAGGGTCTTATACTATGCCTTGTGAAGTTAGCCACGGAAAAGTTTTACACATAAATGCAGGGTTAACTGAGAGTCAACAAGAACAATTTCTTAAGGTCCTTAAAAGTAAATCCAGAGCATTTGCATGGGAATACACTGACATGAAGAGTATACAACCTAACACTTGTATTCACCATATTTACATGGATGCCAATGTATCCCTTATAAGGCAGCCCCAGAGGAGGATGAACCCTGCTTTGAAGGACATAGTTAAAGAAGAGTTACAAAAACTCCTTAATGGTGGTTTCATCTACCCAATTTCAGATAGTAAATGGGTATCTCCTCTAGTGGTAGTCCCAAATAAAGTTAGAGGGAAATGATGTATTTGTGTTTACTTTTGAGAACTAAATAAGGCCACGCTTAAAAACTACTTTCCTTTTCCCTTCATTGACCAAGTGATAGATACCTTGTCCCACAAACAATATTTTTCTTTTCTTTGACGGATATAGTGGATACAATCAAATTTTGATAGCACTTGAGGATCGGGATAAGACCACTTTTTTATGCCCTTGGGGGACATATGCCTATAGAGTTTTTCCATTTGGCTTGTGTAATGCACCTGCCACTTTTCACCGTGTAGTTTTAGGAATTTTTGCTGATCTTATACACGACTGTGTAGAGGTGTACATGGATGATTTTACAGCTTATGGTAATACCTTTCAAGAATCTCTTGATAATATTGAAAAGGTATTGATCTGATGTCAGGAGACAAATCTAGCCCTTAGTCATGAAAAATGTAAAATGCTATTAACAGAAGGCATAGTTTTGGGGCATCATGTTTCCTCCTAAGGAATCAAGGTGGATCCTACTAAAATAGAAGTAATTGTCAGTCTCCCCTCACCAAAACCTCAAAAGGAAGTCAGAAGCGTTCTTGGTAATGCATGTTACTACTGTCATTTTATTGAAAATTTCACTAAAATAGATGCACCACTGTTTAAATTGCTTATGAAGGATATAGAGTTCCAATGGATTGAATCATGTGAAAGTGCTTTTGAGGTCTTAAAATCTAATATATCAGTGGCACCGATACTTAGGGGTCCTGATTGGTCCCTTCCTTTTCATATATCCACTGATGCTTCTTACATGGTCATAGGAGGAGTTCTTGGTAAAGAGGGCCAAGCATCTTATGCCATATATTTTATTAGCAAAATTCTGACGCATGCCGAACTAAATTACATTGTTATTGAGAAGGAGTTTCTGGCAGTAGTCTACACTATTAATAAGTTTCTCCATTATATCATAGGATATGAATTTTTTGTGCATACGAACCATTTTTCCATTAGATTTTTGATGAATAAACAAATTACCAATGGTAGAGTGACCCGATGGCTTCTTCTATTACAAGAATTTAATATCATTATCGTCGGTCGAACCAGTAGAGAAAATTTGGTAGCATATTTCCTCTCTCGTATTCAATATGATGATGGTGCTAAACTAGTTAATGATACTATCCCTGGCGAACATCTATTTGTTGTGTCTGTTCAAACCCCTTGGTTTGTAGACATTGCTAATCATTTAGCAACTAGGAAATTACCAAACCACTTGTCTCCTCATGAGAAACGTCGAATTGTCATCCAGAGTTCTAGTTACGCTTGGGTTGATAATGACCTTTTCCGTATCGGTCTAGATATTATTATTTGACGATGTATACGGGAGGATGAGATGACAGAAATCCTGTGTGCATGCCATGATGGGCCATGTGGAGGACACTTTTCTGACAAGAAGATAACGTACAAAGTGTTGCACTCTGGTTACTAATGGCCAAATATTTTTAAGGATGTTGCCAGATATGTTAGAGGATGTGATAGTCACCCAAAGAATGGGTAGACCTATGTCATTAGACGAGATTCCTTTACAACCTCAGGTCATGATTGAGCCTTTTGAGAAGTGGGCTCTCGATTTTGTAGGACCAATCTCTCCCATGTCTCGTAAGAAGAAATACATCTTGGTTTGCATAGATTATGTCACCAAATGGGTAGAAGCTAAAGCCTTGTTCAGAGCTATAGAGAAATCTGTGGTAGAATTTATATATGAAGAGATATTCACTCGATTTGGTGTGCTTAGAGAAATTGTCACGAACCAAGGTTCTCAATTCACCTCTAAATTAATGAAAGAGCTTACCATGAAATATAATATATGACATTGAAAATCCTCACCTTACCATTCACAAGCCAATGGCCAGGTAGAATCAACCAATAAGGTATTGGAAGCTATCTTAACCAAAACTATTCAGCTACATCATAAATATTGGGCAAATAGGCTCCCAAAGGCTTTGTGGGCCAATAGAATAACTTGCAGAAACACTACTGGACATACACCCTATGAGTTAGTATATGGAAAACAAGTCCTTTTACCTATTGAATTCCAAGTTAAGACTTTTCGTATGGCTGTACTATTAGGTACGGATTTAGAAGAGGCACAAATGCACCAAATCTTACAGATTAACGAATTATATGAGATTAGGCAAGAAGCACCCCAAAGGACAATGTTAATACAAAATCAATGAAATAAATGGCATGATAAGTTTATTAAGCAAAAGCAGTCTAATACTAGGGATTGGGCATTGCTATTTAAGTATAAAAAATTCAAAAGAAAATTAACTACCTATTGGATGGGTCCATATGAGGTAGTTACAGCCTTAGATAATGGGTCAGTAGAAGATTCACAAAATTTCTTTGTTGTAAATGAACACTGTTGGGCCGAACTAATGTCATTTTAATTCCATTTTAGTAATTGTCCAACCATTTATTTTTTCAATCTGAGGTTCATAGGCTTATGAAGCACCTGCAAAGTATATGCAGTACTGAAGTGAAATTAAGCTAATCTAACCCCCCGTGAAACTAAGATTAATCTAATCTAACCCCCATTAAGCTGAAACATGCAATTGCTAATCTAATGTAGGAAGATGAAACACACTGCTGAAAGTAAATTGCATAAAAGAAAGACAACATATGAAGAGCAACAAGACAACACAAGTGGGCTCACATTAACCGTAAAGCAATCCCAAATTACATCACAAGAATCAATCATAAATCATGAAAGCATCAAACCAATATTATGAACAAAAACTAAGAATTCCCTTCTCCATATTACAAAGTCAAGACTAACTTCTACAATCTACTATTCTCTAAGATAATCTAAGATCTAAAATATTCTAAGATAATATCCCCTAACAAATGAAGAGATGGCACTCTCTTTTATACATGAACTTCTTTGAGAAGAAGATAACCATCTCATAATGAGAGATCCACTATTCACTCAACCACTCAACTACTTTCCTATTATTACAAGATATGATCCCTTCAAATCCTCCACATATCTTTCACAAATTCTCCACATGTCTCTCAACCAAATCTTCATGATCTTCTCCTTGGAATATTCTTTGCATAACTATCTCCTTGAAATGGTGGAGGAGATATATGTGAAGTCTTTTCTTTGAATTAATCCTTCACATATTCCTACACATTACAAAGCTCATCCATACTTTGAGATATTAGTGAAAAAATGTTAATTTTCTAATATTTAATCATAAATTCACTTATAATACTAAAAATAAATAAAGTGGAAATAATAAGGTGAAACCCACATATATGTATAGAAATGGTATAATAAAAGGTTAATGGGACGATGAAATGTGAGGAATAGCGGAAGATAAAGTGGATGAAAAAGTGACATTTATGAGTCCCAACATACTCCCCAATTGAACTTGTTGCATGTCCTCATGCAACCGTGTATGGATCTTCTCAATAACTTTTGGCATCTAAACTTTGGCTTTGATTGATGATGTCTTTTTAACAATGAATATTTCCAGGGTGTGAAATACATGAGTAACAACTGGCATTTCCTTATGGTTCGTTCTTGTGTGACAACCATGAATATAAAGAATGTTGGTTCTTGTGTTAACAACATTCATTTCATGATGTGAAATGCATGAGTAACAGCTGACATTTTCCTTATGGTTGGTTCTTGTGTGACAACCATGAATATAAAGAATGTTGGTTCTTGTGTTAACAACATTCATTTCGTCATCTGTTTTCTAGATACATAATAATTTAACCATACACTCACTAAAAATGATAAGCTATTAATGTGCATAGAAAGCATCATTGTGCATAAGAAAGCTTCTTATTTATCTTTATGAATCATGGCAATATGTATATCAATGTGTATGAAGCAAAGTGAAATAGAGGATTTGTCGGAAAAGGAATGCTCGTGAATGGTAAATGAGTAAAAATGGGTGATGGTGGTGAAAAGAATGGAATGATGGTAGTGAGTATGTATAGAATATAGTTTCCCCTTCCCCACTGATTCAGTTGCATGTCCTCATGCAACCTAGCATGGGCTGTGAAAGAAATGGTGAGGGAATTTTCCAAATTATTCATTGCTAGCATGTAAGGAATTGCATGATTAAAGTTTAGAAAACAACATACCCCACTTACCAAAAAAGTAGATGAACGATGCAACATGAATGTAGTTGATGCCGCTGGATCATGGAATGTGTCACTACTACTGCGGTTGTAACTGCTGGATCATGGGCAGTGAAGGAATCAGAACTGCTGCTGCTGAATCATGGAAAATATGTCATGAATGCAGGATAACAATGTAACTGTAAATGACGCTGCAGCTGTAACTGATGTAATGTGAAGTGGAGTAATCTTAACTACTGCTAATAAATAATGGAAAATGTGGAAGGAATAAAGTGGAACTGTGGTACACTCATAGATCTGAAGTCATGTTTCTGCAACTGTTGATGGAGTCATGAGAAAGAATGTATAGTCTTCACCCGCTACAAAATATGATGGTACAATTCTAGTCATGTGAATAAATGTGTCGAGTTTGAGCATGAAGAGAAATCATTGGATTATCATCCATTAATGAGTGCCGTTAACCAATGCGAGGAAACTCACCAGTTATGTCAATGAGTGCCAAGGTACCTAAGTACATATTTCGAACTGCGAATAGATGTGCTGATGTCGAGCCACTTGCAAGATCTGACGATCAAGGGAAATTGATGAATTCCCATGATTGTCAGCGAGAGAACTTGCCATTAAGGCATGGAAGCCTCAGGTACTCAAAATGAACTCTAGTCTATGTTGATTTATATGTAACTTCGCAATGAATTCTTCTATGTATCTTATATATTGTAACCTGATGTTTATTCCAAGATGTCTCTATTATGTATTTGAGTCATGTGGTCATGCCTCGATGTTCCGATCGGGAGGATTAATAATGTAATCAAGTCATATCAAGTCATTAGGTAAGTCCCCACAGTTTCGGGGCACTTGAGTTATTATACACTAATTAAGGTGTAGGATCGAGTAGTAATTATTAGGTTGAGCCTACGTGTGAAAATGAATTCAAGTGAACGGAAGAATATAAATAGAGAGTGAGACTCTCTATTTATCACACACATCATTCAGTCTCTTAAGTGAGGCGCACTTGTGGAGGAGGAAATATACTGGGACTAGAAGGCCACTGCTGTTGGGAGATCTCTTACTGTTTTGGTGCTGATTTTATCTCTAAGGAAGTTGTAGGGTTTTCTCCTTTATGGTTTCCCCGAGGAAAACTCTTTGTGTCTCTTGTCTCTTGTGATTTGCTTATGTTTTATTGTTGTGCTTGTTATTCTCTCAGTGAAAAGATCCCAAAATCATAATGCTAGCTTAAATGTTGAAAAACTAACATGGTATCAGAGCTAACCTGAGAAGAAGACATTGTGCAGCTACAGGAACTAAGGCTTCCTATTTTGTGGAGCTTATGTTTTATTGTTGTGCTTGTTATTCTCTCAGTGAAAAGATCCTAAGATCATAATGCTAGCTTAAATGTTGAAAAACTAACATGGTATCAGAGCTAACCTGAGAAGAAGACATTGTGCAGCTACATGAACTAGGGCTTCCTATTTTGTGGATCTTCCTCCATAGATTTTCAGCAAAAGTAAGATGGAACAATTCTCCTCCTTAGGGCGCATCTTTCTGTCGAAGTGGAATTTGATTCCGAGCATTTTCAGTCTTCGATGCGGAAATTAGGGCTTTCTACAGAAGATGACTTTTTGAGTGAGACCAGCATAGGGTTATTCTCCTCTTCAAAACCAAAGTTTAGAGACCTGGATCAAGAAATTTGGTGGGTAAAACTCCAGGAAAGTCAAACCCTAGTTTGACCCTGAGCTAGGAGAAACCCTAAATACTAAAACTGCTAAGTTTTGGTACAGTCGCTATATTCTGAGATTGGCGAAGTCTTAGAAGCGTAAAATTGTAGGGGCCAAATATAAAATCCTAATGAATCCTATATCCAAAAATCAGACTCAGATTCGCTGTACTCCAGGAGATATGATCTCTCCAAGTTAGGGTTCCAGCCTCTTCCAGAATTCATCCCTGAATAGGACATCTGGGGAGATCTGAAATATCTTGAGCTACAGAGGTCCAAATGGAATTCCTAAAGATTTTCTAGAAAGAGAACGGACTTTAATTTCAGTGGTCCAAATATCAGACTCAGAAGATGAACCAGTGACATGTGGCATGCCGTACAACTTCGCTGTTCTGAACAGTCCTGTAACAGGTCACCTTGGGAAAAGGATCATAAATTCCAAATGGTGAAACAAATTCTAATGAAAATTGTGGTTTTGGATCAGGGACATGCGAGGTTACCTCAGTGCGAAATTTTAGACATAGAGGAGTAGTAATTTCGGATATATCACAGAAACAGTAACATGCATTTCTGTAGAAGAAATTGAAAAATTAGGGCTTCCTATTCTGGGAGCTTCCCTCCACTGTTTTCAGAAAAGGAGTACATTGGATAGCTCCATTTGAAGAGATCTATCTTTTTATCCAATCAGATCTGAAAGATTCCAAGTTTTGAAAATTAGGGTTTCTATGACAAACCCTAGATCAGCAAACTCTGGGACAAGGACGGACACCTCAAATCGGTAAGATCTAATCCTTTGCTATTTTCATTTGAGGTTCTCATTTCAATATGATATATCACATCAGCTTGGTGAAAAGCTTGGGGAAGTTGATAACTTCCAAGCCTGGAAGTATCTGATCTCTCTGAAGAAACTGGATTGGACACCTACCTAAGTATAGAGGGTCCAGTTTCAGAGGGAGACGAGGCCAAAGAAGACATCATGCTCATGTTGCAGAGGATGATGAACCATCCAGAAAGAGATCCATATATGAAGGTGAAGATTCTTCAAGCGAGGATGAATATGTTCTGATATCAGCTCTCACAAGTAACATTACTCATGGAAATGATGAGTGGCTTATAGACAGTGGGGCTTCCAAACATATGACGGGATTCAAGGAATCCTTTGTAAGACTGTCAGACATGAATCACCTCACAAGGTGAAACTAGGAGATGACTACCAATATCCAATAAAAGGTAGTGGGGAATCTTCATACAAGCTAGACTCTGGTAAGTCTCTAACAATGAAAGAAGTATTGTTTGTTCCAGGACTTAAGAAGAATCTTCTATCCATTTCATCCTTGGATGCAAAAGGAATGTGGGTTGCATTCATTGATCGTCAAGTCATCATGTGGCCAAAAGGAAAGAAAATTGATGATGTGGTAGTGATTGGAGAACAAGAAGGAGGCTTGTACAAATTGAAGGGTCATCCAGGACAAGCATTGATCCATGATACGGTAGAGCCAAATGAGCTTTGGCATAGAAGGCTTGCACATGTGCATTACAGAGCACTACCTATTGCAAGCAAAGCTATTTGAAGGGAAGAACAAAAATCAGAATATGACCTAAAGAAACTAGTTGAAGAATGTGAAGATCCAGAATAAGAGTCTCTCAAATCAAATAACAACTTGAAGTGGTAAAAGAAGAAGTGAAGAATGCAGAAGTGGTGATGGCCACCTTGAATGGTGTCCCAAGATCATGGGATTCATTCATGTGAGGAATGTGTGCCAGAAGGAAGTGATTACTTTCAGCAGACTTTGGGAAGAAGAAGAAGCTTGAATCATAAGAAGAGAAGAGAATATGGGAGCAACTGAAGATCAAGATATCGCCATCCAAAGAATATCCCTCAAGCAATGAGGAATATGAAGAACTCAACTCTTTAAGAATTTCTTATCCTCCTTGTCATTTGGATAAGAAACGATGCTACCATGAATGAAGAAGACGATGAAGTTGAAGGATCAAGAAGCAGTCTACCCACAAAACAAATAAAGATAAGTATTCAATTGTCATTTCATGATATTATTTTGTTATGCATTTGTTTATATTTAGTTATTGTATTATGCATGATAGGATGTTTGCACTAATGACAGTATACTACTAATATGCATGTGATGGGTAAGTAGCTCATGGTGCTATAAAAATTCTCCATTGCTATTTATCTAGAATGAAACCTCTTTGCTGACATATTGGATTAGTACACAATCTCAATGTTGTCCTGGTAGAGATGGAAGGCATCTAGAAAGTTTCAATGAGATATGGATGAATGTTGTATTGGCTAAAGTAGTTGCATGATCATATATTTATGCATAAGTGTTTGCCAGTATAAATATTCCTTATGAAATGTTTCTAACCATACAATTGCATTTGACTTGTAGGTAAGATTGCATACATAATCGCCTACAAGAAAATAAGAATGAAGACTTGTTCCGAAGAACAAGTGACGAT